>JBBBDQ010011290.1:0-14071 GCA_037127315.1 Ascarosepion bandense
TACCGCACAAGCGCCTGGTGTACCGCCTCTATGTCCCTGCGGGAGGACACAAAGGTCGTTACGTCATCGGCGTACGCAGAAACCTGGCTCCGAGCTCCGCCGGACTTCAATTCCACGCAGGACCGGACTGCCCGTCTCGTCCATAGCCGGCGAAGGAGGGGCTCCAACGCCAAGACATAAAGGAGAGAAGACAGTGGACAACCTGTCGGACAAGCCCGACAGCGAAGCGCCCGACAGCTTCCCGTTCACCTGTACCACAGCCCGGGGGGAGCGATACAGAAGGCTAATCCAGCGGCTGAAGTCGAGTTTGAATCCGGCGGCCTGCAGGACAGCGACCAGGTAGCCATGGTCAATCCTATCAATGTGGACTGATCTGAGTCAGTCAGCGCGGCCTCCATCGTCGTCTTCTACACCCTCTATGATCGTGCAGATAAGTGCAGGTTGCTCTAGTTGTTCTCCCTTCCACAGAACAAGTCTGATCCGGTTCTTAGAGACTCGGCAACTAGCTGCAAGCGATTCATTGGATCTTAATAAAATCTCCTTTAACTCTGTGTTTAGCGATTGTAGACCTATAGTCATCTAGTTCCCTCCCAACCTTCTTGCCTTTTCTCAACAGCGTGATCACGCCCCTGGTGATCCGACCGGGGATGGACCCCTGCGAAACCAGTGGTTGAACACGACAGCCAAAGGCAGGACAAAAGATTACGACATCCTCGATACAATTCTGTAGGGCAAACCATCCAAACCCTGACGGCGACTTGCCACTGCCGATGACACTGGCCTGACCACGTAGATTTCGTCCTCCGTAATCTCCCCTTCGCAGCTAGCCGCTAGCGGCAAAAGCCGAGGAAAGTCGGCAAATAGCTGCGGAAACTCCTCGTCACGGAGACCAGGCTCCTTGGTAAATCGGTGCTCGAAATGCCGCCGGAACGCCTCGCACGCTGTCGTCAGTCCGGCCTAAGGAGATGTCCCTCCGGGTCACGTACCTCTCGAATGTACCGGTCGCCAGCTCGGCATTCTTCCTTCCCGCGAGTTCCCTTGACTTTTTCACGACTTCGGAAGACATCTTGCTTAACTTAGCCCTAATTACCTGGCCCATGCTGAAAACCCCGCTGATCCAGACGCTCAGGTGCTCCACAACTAAGGCTATTTCTAGGAATCCACCCTGACCTCCGCCCGGGCGAAATTAGCTCTGATGTCTTTGCCTCCACCAGCGCCATCTAGGTTGAGCCGCTGGCTATTTGGTGGCGAAAGACCTAGTGAGGTCCGCTTAAAAGACCCCACCACTTACTCCCAATGGCTCGCCCAATTAACGCCCGCTGAACTAGTTTTGTCGGCTGGTCA
Source organism: Ascarosepion bandense (assembly GCA_037127315.1). Lineage (NCBI taxonomy): Eukaryota > Metazoa > Mollusca > Cephalopoda > Sepiida > Sepiidae > Ascarosepion > Ascarosepion bandense. The sequence continues at coordinate 1,345 of JBBBDQ010011290.1, forward strand.
CAGAGAATCCCGCCTGTCCAGTAAGGACTGGTTGAACTTCCAGCCGCCAGCAGCCTAGGCCTAAAATCTAACACCACACGGGCACAAACGAGTTTGTGGTCCGTGTAGCCTAACCAGTGGAACGTTGGACATTCTGAGAAGTCTATGTCGACTACTCTCACTAACACCCTATCCAGGTACGCTGATACCCGGGTAGAGGGCCAACTACGCGTCCACGTCCACATGCTCCCCTTCGGATGATCGACCCGGTATCTATCGACGAGACCAAAATCGCCGACAAGATTGACGGAGCTGCGATCACCACTCCACGCTAGCGCCCCCTCCCTCTATCCCATTTGGGGGGTTACAGGATGGCATTCCAGTCCCCAACTAAGATTAGCCGTGTTGAATGCACCATGAAGGGCTCCAACAGCCGAAAAGAAAGAGACACGCTCACCTTGAACATTGGGCGCATAAACCGCAATCAGCCGGAACGACTTGCTTTTCACTGCAATATCGACTTTTGCGATCAGCCGGCCCTCGGCACCGACATGGACAAGGTCAACCCTCGCGTCCAGGGTACAACAACAAGCAAAGAAACACCTCTGGCCCGCCGGCTCCCATATGCTGAATAAACGACAAAGTCGCTAGACAGCCTGCACGGAGTCGACTTCGCAAACAAAGTGAGTCTCTTGGATCGCGGCCACATCCACGCCGTACGACAAGAGGTCTGGCTCAGGCAACCGCCCCGATCCTCAGGCCATACGCATTCAGACTGGCTATCTTGATAGACATTTCTTAGGCCTGAAAAAGAGAAACAGAAAAAACATGCAACAACGGCTCTAATCACATACGGGAAAAAATCTCTGGTGGCTTTGGGACCCGGGCAGCCTGTCTAGGGACCCTGTACCTATATCGGACGTAATTCGTCCGTCTCGGGACAATATATGACAATCCAGTGGATAAATTAATTTTACCACCCTATATAAGCGGGGGTGGAGTAATACGAGGGAACCTCCCCGAACAATTTTTAGCCATTTTTCTTAGCTCTGGTGAATGTTCTTTGACCATATTTAAATTGGTATAGTAAGCGCCGGACCTCACCCACGATATGGTCCCCAGACCGCGAGTTCCCCGGTATTCTAAACTTGGGGTGATGACACCTGGGGCCTGGGCAAAGTTCCTCGGGTCTTCCGTAGAGAGACCCTTCACAGAGGTCAATTTTAAAAAGGGCTTCCAGTAGCCTTCGTCTTCAGGAAGACCACTCCTCCGAAATATTTTCTGGAACCTTCATCAGGGCATCCCCACGCGGGAGGGCATTTCAACCCGAGAGGGAGTGGGGAGTAGGAGAAGGGGAGGGAGTAGGAGTTATGGCACTAGCTTTTGCCAAGGGGGTCAGTTTAAAAACTGGGGACTGGGAAGCCTTAAGCGGGGAAGCGGAAGGCTTCTTGCTGTCCGCATAAGTCCCTTAACTTGTGAGGGGGACACCGGTAGAGACGAGCATTTCTCTTTGTGCACTTTTCTCTCTCTGCTCCTGCTTCTCCGCCGGGACTTTGGGCTGTCGTGCTCTTCCTCCGCTTCCTCGTCTCTCCCACGTTTGAGAGACGCTGCCCTATCCACCTCCATCTCCATATTGGGTGCAGGGCTCTTTTCCTTGCGAACCCCTTTCAGTTGGGCTGGCGACCTCTTCACCGGTGTCTCCTTCACCGGGGGTCTCCTTCATCTTAGCCGGCGTTTGGCAGGGTGGCAGCACCTTCGCCGGGGATGGTGTTTTATTCTTCTTCCTGCCTACCACCTGCCATTCGCCTTCCTTGTTGGCAGCTGGAGCCGGTGCTGGTGATGCCGTCTTTGGTGTTGCCGTCTTGGTTTGCCTTGCTCCTGCTGTGCTCCTTGGCTGGTTAGGCCTTTGGGGCAGGGATTCTTGGTGGGGCGGGTTTTTTTTCATGTTCCGCCGCCCACCAGACCCAACGACACGTTTCTTCCTTCAACAATTATGAATATTACGCGACCCCTGCAGGTGAGGATGTTAGGAATTTTTGGGAATGTTTTCCTTCGTTATAGTCACCTGCAGGGTCGTGTCGCCTGTCAAGATACTGCTCTGGACCGCAGCGAAAACACAGGCCACCTTTCCATAATGGGCGAAAAGGCACCTGTGGTCTCCGCAATGTCCATGGGGACGCCATGCAGGGTAACCTTGATTTTTTTGGTTACATATGGTGTGGAGTTGGAGCGTTTTTGTCTCCAGAACTTCTTCAATTAGTCTTTTGGCTTCCTCCGCTGATGCCATGGGGACGTCCCATGGCATTGCTCTTCCTCGCACGGCCCTAGCATTTAGTTTCAGAGCTGATAACGCCTCCTCAAAAACTTCTCTGGTTACTCCCACCAATTTGTGCGTCTTAATATCCTTCGTTATCAGCGTGATGATCCGTGCTTCTATTTGCGCTAGTTGTTCCGGAACTGAGACCAGCTCAGTTCCTTAATATACTGCGCATATTTCGCTTTCATCTCGTCATAAAAATCTTCATTCTTCTCGTGATCTTTTCCCCTGTCCACCCGAGGTCGATGGTTTGGGGGATGCTGCTGCTGCTACGGACGCTACGGAGGGTGACTCCGTGGCGGTAAGATTTGTAATCCTCTTTCCTCACCGGAGCCGTGGTGGGAGGAGGAACTACTTCCCCAGGCCCTTCCGAAATAGCACCTCCCAAGAGGCCGAACACGGTGCTGTCTTCCGGCGTTGCGTTTACCGCTACTTTTGCGCGGGCCTGAGCAATAAACTTAGGCTGGAACACAATTGTCCAGGAAACAAAGAGCTAGTAAATATCACTATGGAACAGATACTACACTTTGATCCTCTGCCATTACACCTGACACACAAGATTGGTAGGAAATGGCTATTGTTCTTATTCTTTAATTACAAAGAATTGTGGCACAAGGCCGAAAAATGGGTGGGGGTACAAAACTTGGGGTGGTCTTCAGTACTCTATCTTATACCTAGCTAATCGGATTCACGACCCTTGCATACGTTACAATTTTTCTCAATCACCATAAGAATTTGTCCATCAACACTCATACATATCGTACACCAAAATACCGCAAAAAAACCATACCAGGGACCCAAACGCCCCAAATGTACATAAAAATTTGTGACTATTTACAAATATAATACAAAAATAGATTTAAAAATTCTGCATGAAATGACATGATGGGAAGGGGAATGAAGAAACAAAAAACCCCAAACTAAAAACAATTTCAAATGAACATCATATACATGGTGTTAGTAAGACCCAAACACACCTCATAATTAAAGAGGCCACTGTATTCCCGCCTTAAAAGGCAAATTCAAGTAGTTTCCCTTTTCTACAGGGGAAAGGAGAAGCAGTACAAAATAAATTGGACTGGGGAACAGGAGAAAGGCTGACCCAGCCGAGAGTAAAACGGGACAAAATAACGATGGACAAAGGGGATCTCGAACTGGATCATAACAAAAAGTATTGGAGCCGGGAACAGGCTAGGACAATCACACACTCACATTAACTAGGTACACAAAAGAATATCTACCTTAACCACGGGAAGGGTTCCAAAGGAATCCCCCCCGATGTGATTAGCAGATCTAAAAAAGAAAAATCTTACGGCTACCCCGGTCACACGAACCAGGCTCGCTGCATGTATCCACCTTTCGCAAAAGTCTGTCGGTGCAGCCGTTTCCGTTCAGTTCTAATCTTCATTTTGAGCTGGTGTCTAAAATATCGGATTAGATCCCGATCCGAAAGACGACCGCCCGCAAGACTTCCTCCAGTCGCGTCGTCCATATCACCATTCTAGCCGAAGCCAGCAGCGTCAGAAACACCATCCGCTTCACTCCAGAGTACGGGGGCAACACATTGTCCACAGCGCATGCGCGATCAATGACACGAGCCCCCGCGGCGCGATACGAGCAGTCAACTCGCCGACACGCGCCCACAACGGCGAACGCGAACAATGGAAGAAGGCGTGCAGACGTCTCCTTGATTCCAAGGTTGCAACGTTCACAATCTGGCAAATCCGCCAGGCCCATTGCGAAACGCTTGTCATTGAGAGACAAACCATTCTGAGCCAATCGCCAGGTCAGAGAAAACTCAGAGTTGCTGACAATCTGCACCTGGCGCCCAAGACCAATGAGAGCGGTACTCCACTCTCGACATGCCGAGCTTACTCCACAGCTTATCCTTCACGGCACCCTCCACTAATCCCCGATAGAAGATTTTTCCTAGGCTGTGAAAGGTCACTGACCGTGGAATGGCCTGTAAAGCCGCCAGACATTCGAGGAGGAATTTCGGTCGCACCCAAGGCCTGACGGTCAGCCAGGGGTCGGGGCGTGATGCAAGGCAAGGGAACATGTCCCTCACTACCCCTGCAAGCAAATCGATCTTCTCTAACGCGCGCCTGAGGAATGCCAACCTTGAAGCGAGCACGTGGCTCCTCAAGTGTGGCATCCCAGACCCCCTTGACACGGACGGAGGCAACAGACTCTTTTGTCGACCATGTGTTTGCGTCCTCTCCAAAGACAGGAGAATAGCAAACGCCTGAGCGCCTTCTCATGATCGTCACAAAGGGGAAGTACTGACAGCTTGCAAAGGACCGCGTGGAAAGAGGTATGCGTTACACACCTCCAAGCAAGCCCCTTCACGGAGAGACCCCGTCGACGCCAAATCTTGACCGACGCGCCGACCTCGCCAGTACTTGACCAGTTTTTCTCCAGCTGTAAGTCCGGACCGAACCAACTCCGAGGAGCTTGACCGGCCCGTCCGTCCAGCTGAAGGGCCCCGGAGGGGAACCCTTCCAGGCACCTAACCGCAAGCCGGATGACTTGTCGCAGTTAATTCTGCCCCCGTCACCTTCTCGTACCGCACAGCGCCTGTACTGCTCTATGTCCCTGCGGGAGGACACAAAGGTCGTTACGTCATCGGCGTACGCAGAAACCCTGGCTCGAGCGCCCGCCAGGGACTTCAATTCCACGCAGGACCGGACTGCCCGTCTCGTCCCTTAGCCGGCGAAGGAGGGGCTCCAACGCCAAGACATAAAGGAGAGAAGACAGTGGACAACCCTGTCGGACCGACCTAGACAGCGCGAAAGCGCCCGACAGCTTCCCGTTCACCTGTACCACAGCCCGGGGGGAGCGACAGAAGCGCTAATCCAGCGGCTGAAGTCGGGTTTGAACGGCGGCTCGTAGACAGCAGCCAGGTAGCCATGGTCAATCCTATCAAATGCCTTGGACTGATCTAAATTGGATCAGCGCGGCCTTCATCGTCGTCTTCTAACCCTCTATGATCGTGCGAATCAAGCAGGTTGCTCTGAATTGTTCTCCTCTTCACAGAACAAGTCTGATCCGGTTCCAACAGAGACTTGGCAACTAGCTGCAAGCGGATTCGTCAGATCTTGGTTAAAATCTTTAACTCTGTGTTTAGCAGAGTTATGGGCCTGTAGTCATTCAGTTCCCTCCCAACCTTCTTGCTCTTTCTCACAAAGGGGTGATCACGCCCCTGGTGATCCGACTGGGGATGGACCCCTGCCGAAACCAGTGGTTGAACACGACAGCCAAGAGCGGGACAAAAAGGTGCGACATCCTCAAGTACAATTCATAGGGCAAACCATCCAAACCTGGCGACTTGCCACTGCCGACCTTCTTCAAAGCCACGTAGATTTCGTCCTCCGTAATCTCCCCTTCGCAGCCCAACCCTTCCCAGCCGGCAAAAGCCGAGGAAAGTCAGCCAAATAGCTGCGAAACTCCTCGTCACGGAGACCAGGCTCCTTGGTAAATCGGTGCTCAATGCCGCGGAACGCCTCGCACATGTCGTCGGTCGACTAAGGAGATGTCCCTCCGGGTCGCGTACCTCTCGAATGTACCGGTCGCCGGCTCGGCGAATTTCTTCCTTCGCAGTTCCGCGCCCATTTTCACAGCTTCGGAAGACATCTTGCTTAACTTAGCCCTAGTACCTGGCCCATGTAGCGCCCGCTAGTCGGGCTGCTCAGGGCCTCCTGGCTAAGGCTATTTCTAGGGAATCCCCACCAGCCTCCGCCCGGGCGAAATTAGCTCTAAGTGTCTTTGCCTCCCGCAACCTTATCTAGGTTGAGCCGCTGGCTATATTTGGTGGCGAAAGACCTAATGGAGTCTAAGACTAACCCACCACTTACTCCCAATGACTCGCCCAATTAACGCCCGCTGAACTAGTTTTGTCAGCTGGTCACGAAAGTCCCGCCTGTCCAGTAAGGACTAGTTGAACTCCAACCAGCCAACCTAGGCCTAAAATCTAACGCCACACACGGGCACAAACGAGTTTGTGGTCCGTGTAGCCTAACCAGTGGAACGTTGGACATTCTAAGAAGTCTATGTCGGCTTCTCTCACTAACACCCTATCCAGGTACGCTGATACCCGGGTAGAGGGCCAACTACGCGTCCACGTCCACATGCTCCCTTCGGATGACCCGGTATCTATCGGCCAGAGACCAAAATCGCCGACAAGATTGACCAGGCTACGATCACCACTCCACCCGCCAGCGCCCTCCCTCTATCCCATTTGGGGAGTTGGGATGCTTCCCGGTCCCCAACTAAGATTAGCCGTGTTGAATGCACCATGAAGGGCTCCAGCAGCCGAAAGAAGGGCACACTCGCCAGACATTGGGCGCATAAGCCGCAATCAGCCGGAACGACTTGCTTTTTCACTGCAATATCATGCACGATCAGCCGGCCCTCGGCACCGACATGGACAAGGTCAACCCTCGCGTCAGGGTACGCTTAACCAACAAAGAAACACCTCTGGCCCGCCGGCTCCCATATGCTGAATAAACGACAAAGTCGCTAGACAGCACACACGAGTCGACTTCGCAAACAAGTGAGTCTCTTGGATCGCGGCCACACATCCACGCCTGCGGCCGACAAAAAGTGCGAAACTTGGGCAGAGCCGCGCCCGATCCCTCAGGCCATACGCATTCAGACTGGCTATCTTGATAGACATTTCTTAGGCCTGAAAAAGAGAAACAGAAAAAACATGCAACAACGGCTCTAATCACATACGGGGAAAAAATCTCTGGTGGCTGGGACCCCGACGGCCTGTCTAAGGGACCTGTACCTATCGGACGTAATTCGTCCGTCCAGGACAATACCGCCGACGTCCGTTGGATAAGTCAATTTTACCACCCTATATAAGCAGGGGTGGAGTAATACGGGGAACCTCCCCGAACGATTTTTAGCCATTTTTCTTAGCTCTGGTGAATGTTCTTTGACCATGTTAAATTGGTATAATGCTTCTGGACCTCTGCGATATGGTCCCACAGGCCCGCAGGTTCCCCCGGTATTCCTAACCAGGGTGATGACACCTGGGGCCTGGGCAAAGAGTTCCTCGGGTCTTCCGTAGAGAGACCCTTCACAGAGGTCAATTTTAAGAGGCTTCAGTAGCCTTCGTCGCTGGGAAGACCACTCCTCCGAAATATTTTCTGGAACCTTCATCAGGGCATCCCCACGCGGGAGGGCATTTTTTCTTGGCCCGGGGAGTGGGGTGGAGAAAGGGGGAGGGAGTAGGAGTTATGGCACTAGCTTTTGCCAAGGGGTCAGTTTAAAAACTGGGACTGGGAAGCCTTAAGCGGGGAAGCGGGAAGGCTTCTTGCCTTGTCCGCATAAGTCCTTCTTACAGGGGACACTGGTGAGGCAAACATTCTCTTGTGCACTTTTCTCTCTCCACTCACCGTATCGCGGGACTTTGGGCTGTCGTACTCTTCCTCAACTTCCTCGTCTCCCACGTTTTGAAGACGCTGCCCTATACCCTCCATCTCCATATTAGGTTGTAGGCTCTTTCCTTACAGGAACCCCTTTCCGGTTGGGCTAGCGACCTCTTCACCGGTGTCTCCTTCACCGGGGTCTCCTTCATCTTAACCGGCGTTTTGGCAGGTGGCAGCACCTTCGCCGGAGATGGTGTTTTGTTCTTCTTCCTGCCTACCTGCCATTCGCCTTCCTTGTTGGCAGCTGGAGCCGGTGCTGGTGATGCCGTCTTCGGTGTTGCCGTCTTCGGTTTGCGCCGCTGCTCCTGCTGTGGCTGCTTGGCTGGTTGGGCCTTTGGGCAGGATTCTTGGTGGGGCAGGTTTTTGCTACATGTTCCGCCGCCCGCGAACCAACAGCGGGTTTCTTCTTCAACAATTATGAATATTACGCGGCCTACGGGTGAGGATGTTAGAATTTTGGGAATGTTTTTCCTTCGTTATAGTCACCTGCAGGTCATGTCGCCTGTCAAGATATATATGGATGTATTTTAGAAACACAGGCCACCTTTCCATAATGGGCGAAAAAGGCACCTATGTGGTCCTCCGCAATGTCCATGGGGACGCCATGAGAATTGTATACGATTTTGGTTCCCATATACTCAGTGTGGAGTTGGAGCGTTTTTGTCTCCAGAACTACCCCAATTAGTCTTTTGGCTTCCTCCGCTGATGCCAGCAGGACGTCCCACATGGCATTGCTCTTCCTCGCCACGGCCCTAGCATTTGGATTTCAGAGCTGATAACGCCTCCTCAAAAACTTCTCTGGTTACTCCACCAATTTTGTGCGTCTTAATATCCTTCGTTATCAGCGTGATGATCCGTACTTCTATTTGCGCTAGTTGTTCCGGAACTGAGACCAGCTCGAGTTCCTTAATATACCTACGCCTGTTGCTGCATCTCGTCATAAAAATCTTATTATTTGTAACGTCTTTTACCTGTCCACCGAGGTCGATGGTTTGAGATGCACTTGCCTACGGACGCTACGGAGGGTGACTCCCGTGGCGGTAGTTGCGGTCACCCTCCTTTCCTCCCACCGAGGCCGTGGTGGGAGGAACTACTTCCCCAGGCCCTTCGAGAGGTAACATGCGCCAGAGGCCGAACCACGGACGCTTGTCTTCCGGCGTTTGCGCGTTTTACCGCTACTTTTGCGCGGGCCTGAGCAATAAACTTAGGCTGGAACACAATTGTCCGAGGAAACAAAGAGCTAGTAAATATCACTATGGAACAGATACTACACTTTGATCATCTGCCATTTCACACAACACAAGATTGGTAGGAAATGGCTAGTTTTATTATTCTTTAATTACAAAGAATTATGGCACAAGGCCGAAAAATGGGTGGGGTACAAAACTTGGGGTGGTCTTCAGTACTCTATCTTATACCTAGCTAATCGGATTCACGACCCATACACACGTTACAATTTTCTCAATCACCATAAGAATTTGTCCATCAACACTCATACATATCGTACACCAAAATACAGCAAAAACCATACCAGGGACCTACAAAACGCCCCAAATGTACATAAAAATTTGTGACTATTTACAAATATAATACAAAAAAAGATTTAAAAATTTGTGCATGAAATGACATGATGGGAAGGGGGAATGAAGAAACAAAAATCCCCAAAACAAAAACAATGTCAAATGAAAACATATACATAGTGTTAGTAAGACCCAAACACACCCTCATAATTAAAGAGGCCACTGTATTCTGCCTTAAAAGGCAAAATCAAGTAGCTCTCTTTCTACAGGGGATGGGAGAAGCAGGTTAAAAATAAATTGGACTGGGGAATATATAAGGCTGACCCAGCCGAGAGTAAAACGGGACAAAATAACGATGGACAAAGGGGATCTCGAACTGGATCATAACAAAAGCATTGGAGCCGGGAACAGGCTAGGACAACCCATACACTCACATTAACTAGGTACACAAAAGAATTTCTACCTTAACCACGGGAAGGGTTCCAAAGGAATCCCCCCCGATGTGATTAGCAGATCTAAAAAAGAAAATCAAGGCTAGCCCCGGTCACACGAACCAGGCTCGCTGCATGTATCCACCTTTCGCAAAAGTCTGTCGGGTGCAGCCGTTTCCGTTCAGTTCTAATCTTCATTTTGAGCTGGTGCTCAAAATATCGGATTAGATCCTGATCCGAAAGACGGCCGCCCCGCAAGACTTCCTCCAGTCGCGTCGTCCATATCACCATTCTAGCCGAGGCCAGCAGCGTCAGAAACACCATCCGCTTCACTCCAGAGTACGGGGGCAACACATTGTCCACAGCGTATGCGCGATCAATGAGCACGAGCTCCCGCGGCGCGATACGAGCAGTCAACTCGCCGACACGCGCCCACAACGGGCGAACGCGCGAACAATGGAAGAAGGCGTGCGCAGACGTCTCCTTAATTCCAAGGTTGCAACGCTCACAATCTGGCAAATCCGCCAGGCCCATTGCGAAACGCTTGTCATTGAGAGACAAACCATTCCGAGCCAATCGCCAGGTCAGAGAAAACTCAGAGTTGCTGAGCCAGTCCGCACCTGGCGCCCAAGACCAATGAGAGCGGTACTCCACTCTCGACATGCCGAGCTTACTCCACAGCTTATCCTTCACGGCGCCCTCCACTAATCCCCGATAGAAGATTTTCCTAGGCTGTGAAAGGTCACTGGACCGTGGAATGGCCTGTAAAGCCGCCAGACACTCGAGGAGGAATTTCGGTCGCACCCAAGGCCTGACGGTCAGCCAGGGTCGGGGCGTGATGGTAAGGCAAGGGAACATGTCCCTCACTACCCCCGCAAGCAACCGGATCTTTCCTCTAACGCGCAAGCCTGAGGAATGCCAACCTTGAAGCGAGCACGTGGCTCCCCGAAGTGTGGCATCCCCAGACCCTCGACACGGACGGGCGCAACAGGACTCCCTTGTCGACCATGTGTTTGCGTCCTCTCCAAAGACAGGAACAGCAAACGCTCGAGCGCTTCTTCATGATCGTCACAAAGGCGACTGACAGCCGGTAAAGGATCAAGTGGGAAAGAGGTATGTGTTACACCTCCGCCAAGCCCTTCACGCCGGAGACTCCTGTCGACGCCAAATCTTGACCGACGCGCCGACCTTTGCCAGTACTTGACCAAGCTCAGCTGCAAGTCCGGACCGAACCAAACTCCGAGGAGAGCTTGACCGGGCTCAGTTCCGTCCAGCTGAAGGGCCCCGAGGGGAAACTCCCTTCCAGGCACCTAACCGCAAGCCGGATGACTTGTCGCAGTTAATTCTGGCCCCCGTCACCTTCTCGTACCGCATACGCCTGTGGGTGTACCGCTCTACAGTCTTGCGGAGGACACAAAGGTCGTTACGTCATCGGCGTACGCAGAAACCGGCTCGAGCTCCGGGGCTAGGACTTCAATTCCACGCAGGACCGGACTGCCCGTCTCGTCCCTTAGCCGGCGAAGGAGGGGCTCCAACGCCAAGACATAAAGGAGAGAAGACAGTGACAACCCTGTCGGACCGACCTAGACAGCGCGAAAGCGCCTGGACAGCTTCCCGTTCACCTGTACCACAGCCCGGGGGAGTTGACACAGAAGGCTAATCCAGCGGCTGAAGTCGGGTTTGAACCGGCGGCCTGCAGGACAGCACAAAATATGGTCAACTTATCAAATGCGGCCTTGGACTGATCTAAATTGATCAGCGCGGCCTCATCGTCGTCTTCTACACCCTCTATGATCGTGCGAATCATGCAGGTTGCTCTGAATTGTTCTCCCCTTCACAGAACAAGTCTGATCCGGTTCCAACAGAGACTCGGCAACCAGCTGCAAGCGATTCGTCATGGATCCGCTTTAAAATCTTTAACTCTGTGTTTAGCAGAGTTATGGGCCTGTAGTCATCTAGTTCCTCCCAACCTTCTTGCCTTTTTCAACAGCGTGATCATTGCCCCTGGTGATCCGACCGGGGATGGACCCCTGCCGAAACCAGTGGCCGAACACGACAGCCAAGAGCGGGACAAAAAGGTGCGACATCCTCAAGTACAATTCATAGGGGGCGAACCATCCAAACCTGGCGACTTGCCACTGCCGACCTTCTTCAAAGCCACGTAGATTTCGGTCCTCCGTAATCTCTCTGCAGCTAGCCGCTTCAGCCGGCAAAAGCCGGGGAAAGTCAGCCAAATAGCTGCGAAATCCCTCGTCACGGAGACCAGGCCCTTGCAAATCGGTGCTCGAAACGCCGCCGAACGCCTCGCACATGTCGTCGGTCGACCTAAGGAGATGTCCTCCGGGTCGCGTACCTCCTCGAATGTACCGGTCGCCGGCTCGGCGAATTTCTTCCTTGCGCAGTTCCGCGCCCATTTCTTCACAGCTTCGGAAGACATCTTGCTTAACTTAGTCTTTAATTACCTGGCCCATGTAGCGCCCGCCAGTTTAACTATCTATGGGCCTCCTGTGGCTAAGGCTATTTCTAGGGAATCCCCACCAGCCTCCGCCCGGGCGAAATTAGCCTCCAAGTGTCTTTGCCCGCAGCCTTATCTAGGTCAGAGCTGCTGGCTATATTTATGGCGAAAGACCTAAATGGAGTCCTTAAGACTAACCCCACCACTTACTCCCAAATGACTCGCCCAATTAACGCCCGCTGAACTAGTTTTGTCAGCTGGTCACGAAAGTCCCGCCTGTCCAGTAAGGACTGGTTGAACTTCCAATAACCAGCCAACCTAGGCCTAAAATCTAACACCACACGGGCACAAACGAGTCGCTGTGATCCGTGTAGCCTAACCAGTGGAACGTTGGACATTCTAAGAAGTCTATGTCGGCTTCTCTCACTAACACCCTATCCAGGTACGCTGATACCCGGGTAGAGGGCCAACTACGCGTCCACGTCCACATGCTCCTCTCAGATGATCGACCCGGTATCTATCGACGAGACCAAAATCGCTGACAAGATTGACCAGGCTACGATCACCATCTACCCGCTAGCGCCCTCTAT
>JBBBDQ010011303.1:0-13343 GCA_037127315.1 Ascarosepion bandense
TGAAAATAAAGCACATTTTCTTATTTCAGATTAAAAAAAGAGAAAATATCAAGGGAAACAAGGTTATTTTGAAATTTTTATTGAAAAAAAGACAAAATAAGATGAAAATAAAACTGTACTATATTTCAGATTAAAAAAGAGAAAATATCAAGGGAAACAAGGTTATTTTGAAATTTTTTTGTGAAAAAAAGCAAAATAAGATGCAAATAAAGAACATTTTTCTATTTCAGATTAAAAATCTGAAAATATCAAGGGAAACAAAGGTTATTTTGAAATTTTTTTATTGAAAAAAGACAAAATAAGATGAAAATAAAGCACATTTTTCATATTTCTTGAATTAAAAAAAAGAAAATATCAAGGGAAACAAGGTTATTTTGAAATTTTTTATTGAGAAAAGCCAAAATAATATGAAAATAAAGCACATTTTCATATTTCAGATTAAAGAAAAATGTCCAAGGGAAACAAGGTTATTTTGAATTTTTTTATTGAAAAAAGACAAAATAAGATGAAAATAAAAGCACATTTTCATATTTCAGATTAAAAAAAAAAGAGAAAATATCAAGGGAAACAAGGTTATTTTGAAATTTTTTATTGAAAAGACAAATAAGATGAAAATAAAGCACATTTTCATATGTCAGATTAAAAAAGAGAAAATATCAAAGAAACAAGGTTATTTTGAAATTTTTTATTGAAAAAAGACAAATAAGATGAAAATAAAGCACATTTTCACTCTTCAGATTAAAAAAGAGAAAGTATCCAAGGGAAACAAGGTTATTTTGAAATTTTTTATTGAAAAAAGACAAAATAAATAGAAATAAAAACACATTTTCATATTTCAGATTAAAAAGAAAAGTGAAGGGAAACAAGGTTATTTTGAAATTTTTATTGAAAAAAGACAACATAAAATGAAAATAAAGCACATTTTCTTATTTCAGATTAAGAAAATATCAAGGGAAACAAGGTTATTTTGAAATTTTTTATTGAAAAGACAAAATAAGATGAAAATAAACACATTTTCATATTTCAGATTAAAAGAAAAATATCAAGGGAAACAAGGTTATTTTGAATTTTATTGAAAAAAGACAAAATAAGTTGAAAATAAAGCACATTTCATATTTCAGATTAAAAGTGAAAATATCAAGGGAAACAAGATTTATTTTGAAATTTTTTATTGAAAAGACAAAATAAGATGAAAATAAAACACATTTTCATATTTCAGATTAAAAAAAGAGAAAGTATGAAGGGAAACAAGGTTATTTTTGAAATTTTTTATTGAAAAAAGACAACATAAAATGAAAATAAAGCACATTTTCTTATTTCAGATTAAAAAGAAAATATCAAGGGAAACAAGGTTATTTTGAAATTTTTATTGAAAAAAGACAAAATAAGATGAAAATAAAGCACATTTTCTTACTGTCAGATTAAAAAAAGTGAAAATATCAAGGGAAACAAGGCTATTTTGGAAATTTTTATTGGAAAAGATAAATAGTTGAAAATAAACACATTTTTATATTTCAGATTAAAAAAGAGAAAATATCAAGGGAAACAAGGTTATTTTGAAATTTTTATTGAGAAAAGCCAAAATAATATGAAAATAAAGCACATTTTCATGTTTCAAGGTCAAAAAGTGAAAATATCAAGGGAAACAAAGGTTATTTGTAATTTTATTGAAAAGACAAAATAAGATGAAAATAAAGCACACATTTTCATATTTCAGATTAAAAGAGAAAATATCCACAGAAGCAAGTTATTTTGAGAAATTTTTTATTGAAAAAAGACAAAATAAGATGACAACACATTTCATATTCAGTTAAAAAAAGAGAAAATATCCAGGGAAACAAGGTTATTTTGAATTTTTTTCTATTGGAAAAAAGACAAAATAAGATGAAAATAAAGCACATTTTCATATTTCAGATTAAAAAAGTAGAAATATCAAGGAAACAAGAGAAGGATATTTTGAAAGTTTTTATTCTGAAAAAAAGACAAAATAAGATGAAAAATAAAAACTGCACCATATTTCAGATTAAAAAAAGAGAAAGTATGAAGGGAAACAAGGTTATTTTTTTAAATTTTTTATTGAAAAAAGACAAAATAAGATGAAAATAAAGCATTTTCATATTTCCAAGTCAAAAAAAAAGTATGAAGGAAACAAGGTTATTTTGTTTTTGTATGTCTTTAAAGACAAAACAGTTAAACTAAACTTTAATTGCCTAGCTGCAGAATTCAAAAAGAGAAAATATCACGGGAAACAAGGTTGTTTTTTGAAAATTTTTTTGCAAAGGAAAATCCAAAATAAGGATAAATAAAGCACATTTTCATATTTCAGATTAAAAAAGTGAAAATGTCAAAGGAAGCATGGTTATTTTGAAATTTTTTATAGAAAAAAGACAAAATAAGATGAAAATAATGCACATTTTCATATTTCAGATTAAAAAAGTAAAAATATCAAGGGAAACAAGGTTATTTTGAAATTTTTTATTGAAAAAAGACAAAATAAGATGCAAATAAAGAACATTTTCATATTTCAGATTAAAAAAGTGAAAATATCAAGGGAAACAAGGGTATTTTGAAATTTTTTTATTGAAAAAAGACAAAATAAGATGAAAATAAAGCACATTTTCATATTTCAGATTAAAAAAGAGAAAATATCAAGGGAAACAAGGTTATTTTGAAATTTTTATTGAGAAAAGCCAAAATAATATGAAAATAAAGCACATTTTCATATTTCAGATTAAAAAAGAGAAAATGTCAAGGGAAACAAGGTTATTTTGAATTTTTTTATTGAAAAAAGACAAAATAAGATGAAAATAAAGCACATTTTCATATTTCAGATTAAAAAAGAGAAAGTATGAAGGGAAACAAGGTTATTTTTAAATTTTTTATTGAAAAAAGACAAAATAAGATGAAAATAAAGCACATTTTCATATTTCAGATTAAAAAAGAGAAAATATCAAGGGAAACAAGGTTATTTTGAAATTTTTTATTGAAAAAAGACAAAATAAGATGAAAATAAAGCACATTTTCATATGTCAGATCAAAAAAGAGAAAATATCAAGGGAAACAAGGTTATTTTGAAATTTTTTATTGAAAAAAGACAAAATAAGATGAAAATAAAGCACATTTTCATATTTCAGATTAAAAAAGAGAAAGTATCAAGGGAAACAAGGTTATTTTGAAATTTTTTATTGAAAAAGACAAAATAAATGAAAATAAAGCACATTTTCATATTTCAGATTAAAAAAGAGAAAGTATGAAGGGAAACAAGGTTATTTTGAAATTTTTTATTGAAAAAAGACAACATAAAATGAAAATAAAGCACATTTTCTTATTTCAGATTAAAAAAGAGAAAATATCAAGGGAAACAAGGTTATTTTGAAATTTTTTATTGAAAAAAGACAAAATAAGATGAAAATAAAGCACATTTTCGTATGTCAGATTAAAAAAGAGAAAATATCAAGGGAAACAAGGTTATTTTGAATTTTTTATTGAAAAAAGACAAAATAAGTTGAAAATAAAGCACATTTTCATATTTCAGATTAAAAAGTGAAAATATCAAGGGAAACAAGGTTATTTTGAAATTTTTTATTGAAAAAAGACAAAATAAGATGAAAATAAAGCACATTTTCATATTTCAGATTAAAAAAGAGAAAGTATGAAGGGAAACAAGGTTATTTTGAAATTTTTTATTGAAAAAAGACAACATAAAATGAAAATAAAGCACATTTTCTTATTTCAGATTAAAAAAGAGAAAATATCAAGGGAAACAAGGTTATTTTGAAATTTTTTATTGAAAAAAGACAAAATAAGATGAAAATAAAGCACATTTTCATATGTCAGATTAAAAAAGTGAAAATATCAAGGGAAACAAGGCTATTTTGAAATTTTTTATTGAGAAAAGACAAAATAAGTTGAAAATAAAGCACATTTTTATATTTCAGATTAAAAAAGAGAAAATATCAAGGGAAACAAGGTTATTTTGAAATTTTTATTGACAAAAGCCAAAATAATATGAAAATAAAGCACATTTTCATATTTCAGATTAAAAAAGTGAAAATATCAAGGGAAACAAGGTTATTTTGTAATTTTTTATTGAAAAAAGACAAAATAAGATGAAAATAAAGCACATTTTCATATTTCAGATTAAAAAAGAGAAAATATCAAGGGAAACAAGGTTATTTTGAAAGTTTTTTATTGAAAAAAGACAAAATAAGATGAAAATAAAGCACATTTTCATATTTCAGATTAAAAAAAGAGAAAATATCAAGGGAAACAAGGTTATTTTGAATTTTTCTATTGGAAAAAGACAAAATAAGATGAAAATAAAGCACATTTTCATATTTCAGATTAAAAAAGTGAAAATATCAAGGGAAACAAGGATATTTTGAAAGTTTTTATTGAAAAAAGACAAAATAAGATGAAAATAAAGCACATTTTCATATTTCAGATTAAAAAAGAGAAAGTATGAAGGGAAACAAGGTTATTTTTAAATTTTTTATTGAAAAAAGACAAAATAAGATGAAAATAAAGCACATTTTCATATTTCAGATTAAAAAAAGAAAAAGTATGAAGGGAAACAAGGTTATTTTGAAATTTTTTATTGAAAAAAGACAAAATAAGTTGAAAATAAAGCACATTTTTATATTTCAGATTAAAAAAGAGAAAATATCACGGGAAACAAGGTTGTTTTGAAATTTTTTATTGAGAAAATCCAAAATAAGATGAAAATAAAGCACATTTTCATATTTCAGATTAAAAAAAGTGAAAATGTCAAAGGAAGCATGGTTATTTTGAAATTTTTTATAGAAAGATAAAAATAAGATGAAAATAATGCACATTTTCATATTTCAGATTAAAAAGTAAAAATATCAAGGGAAACAAGGTTATTTTGAAATTTTTTATTGAAAAAGACAAAATAAGATGAATAAAGAACATTTTCATATTTCAGATTAAAAAAGTGAAAATATCAAGGGAAACAAGGTTATTTTGAAATTTTTTTATTGAAAAAAGACAAAATAAGATGAAAATAAAGCACATTTTCATATTTCAGATTAAAAAAGAGAAAATATCAAGGGAAACAAGGTTATTTTGAAATTTTTATTTGAGAAAAGCCAAAATAATATGAAAATAAAGCACATTTTCATATTTCAGATTAAAAAGTGAAAATATCAAGGGAAACAAGGTTATTTTGAAATTTTTTATTGAAAAAGACAAAATAGAAAATAAAGTATTTTCATATTTCAGATTAAAAAAGAGAAAATATCAAGGGAAACAAGGTTATTTTGAAATTTTTTATTGAAAAAAGACAAAATAAGATGAAAGCACATTTTCATATTTCAGATTAAAAAGTGAAAAATATCAAGGGAAACAAGATTATTTTGAAATTTTATTGAAAAAAGACAAAATAAGATGAAATATAAAGCACATTTTCATATTTCAGATTAAAAAGTGAAAATATCAAGGGAAACAAGGTTATTTTGAAATTTTTTATTGAAAAAAGACAAAATAAATGAAAATAAAGCACATTTTCATATTTCAGATTAAAAAAGAGAAAGTATGAAGGGAAACAAGGTTATTTTTAAATTTTTTATTGAAAAAGACAAAAACATGAAAACAAAAGGACATTTTCATTTCAGATTAAAAAAGTGAAAATATCAAGGGAAACAAGGTTATTTTGAAATTTCTTATTGAAAAAAGACAAAATAAGATGAAAAATAAAGCACATTTTCATATTTCAGATTAAAAAGTGAAAATATCAAGGGAAACAAGGTTATTTTGAAATTTTTATTGAAAAAAAGACAAAATAAGATGAAATAAAGCACATTTTCATATTTCAGATTAAAAAAGAGAAAATATCATGGAAACAAGGTTATTTTGAAATTTTTTTATTGAAAAAAGACAAAATAAGATGAAAATAAAGCACATTTTCATATGTCAGATTAAAAAAGAGAAAATATCAAGGGAAACAAGGTTATTTTGAAATTTTTTATTGAAAAAAGACAAAATAAGATGAAAATAAAGCACATTTTCATATTTCAGATTAAAAAAGAGAAAGTATCAAGGGAAACAAGGTTATTTTGAAATTTTTATTGAAAAAAGACAAAATAAATGAAAATAAAGCACATTTTCATATTTCAGATTAAAAAAGAGAAAGTATGAAGGGAAACAAGGTTATTTTTAAATTTTTTATTGAAAAAAGACAAAATAAGATGAAAATAAAGCACATTTTCATATTTCAGATTAAAAAAGAGAAAATATCAAGGGAAACAAGGTTATTTTGAAATTTTTTATTGAAAAAAGACAAAAATAAGATGAAAATAAAGCACATTTTCATATTTCAGATTAAAGTGTTGGGAAAATATCAAGGGAAACAAGGTTATTTTGAAATTTTTTATTGAAAAAAGACAAAATAAGATGAAAATAAAGTATTTTCATATTTCATTAAAAAAGAGAAAATATCAATGGAACAAGGTCATTTTGAATTTTTTTATTGAAAAAGACAAAATAAGATGAAAATAAAGCACACATTTTCATATTTCAGATTAAAAACTGAAAATATCAAGGGAAACAAGGTTATTTTTTTGAAATTTCTTATTGAAAAAGACAAAATAAGATGAAAATAAAGCACATTTTCATATTTCAGATTAAAAAAGTGAATTATCAAGGGGAAACAAGGTTATTTTGAAATTTTTTATTAAAAAAAAAGACAAAATAAGATGAAAATAGCTAATATTTTCATATTTCAGATTAAAAAGAGAAGTTTTTTTTGAAGGGAAACAAGGTTATTTAAAATTTTTTATTGAAAAAAGACAAAATAAGATGAAAATAAAGAACATTTTCATATTTCAGATTAAAAAGAGAAAATATCATAACAAGGTTATTTTGAAATTTTTTATTGAAAAAAGACAAAATAAGATGAAAATAAAGCACATTTTCATATTTCAGATTAAAAAAGTGAAAAATATCAAGGGAAACAAGGTTATTTTTAAATTTTTTATTGAAAAAGACAAAATAAATGGTAAATAAGACATTTATTTCAGATTAAAAAAGAGAAAGTATGAAGGGAACAAGGTTATTTTTAAATTTTTTATTGAAAGACAAAATAAGATGAAAATAAAGCACATTTTCATATTTCAGATTAAAAAAGAGAAAATATTTGTGAAACAAGGTTATTTTGAAATTTTTTATTGAAAAAGACAAAATAAGATGAAAAATAAAGTACATTTTCATATTTCAGATTAAAAAAGAGAAAATATCATGGAAAATGTTGTTTTGAAATTTTATTGAAAAAAGACAAAATAAGATGAAAATAAAGTATTTTCATATTTCAGATTAAAAAAGAGAAAAATATCACGGGAAACAAGGTCATTTGAATTTTTTTATTGAAAAAAGACAAAATAAGATGAAAATAAAGCACATTTTCATATTTCAGATTAAAAAGTGAAAATATCATAAACAAGGTTATTTTGAAATTTCTTATTGAAAAAAAAGACATAATAAGATGAAAATAAAGCACATTTTCATATTTCAGATTAAAAAAGTGAAATTATCAAGGGAAACAAGGTTATTTTGAAAATTTTTTATTGAAAAGACAAAATAAAATGAAAATAAAGCACATTTTCATATTTCAGATTAAAAAAGAGAAAGTATGAAGGGAAAACAAGGTTATTTTTAAATTTTTTATTGAAAAAAGACAAAATAAGATGAAAATAAAGCACATTTTCATATTTCAGATTAAAAGAGAAAGAATAAGGGAAACAATATTTAAATTTTTTATTGAAAAGACAAAATAAGATGAAAATAAAGCACATTTTCATATTTCAGATTAAAAAAAGAGAAAGTATGAAGGGAAACAAGGTTATTTTTAAATTTTTATTGAAAAAAGACAAAATAAGATGAAAATAAAGCACATTTTCATATTTCAGATTAAAAGAGAAAATATCAAGGGAAACAAGGTTATTTTGAAATTTTTTATTGAAAAAGACAAAAATAAGATGAAAATAAAGCACATTTTCATATTTCAGATTAAAAAGAGAAAATATCAAGGGAAACAAGGTTATTTTGTAATTTTTTATTGAAAAAAGACAAAATAAGATGAAAATAAAATATTTTCATATTTCAGATTAAAAAGAGAAAATGTCAAGGGAAACAAGGTTATTTTGAAATTTTTTATTGAAAAAGACAAAATAAGATGAAAATAAAGTATTTTCATTTCAGATTAAAAAAGAGAAAATATCACTGGAAACAAGGTTGTTTTGAATTTTTTTATTGAAAAAAGACAAAATAAGATGAAAATAAAGCACATTTTCATATTTCAGATTAAAAAAGTGAAAATATCAAGGAAACAAGGTTATTTTGAAATTTTATTGAAAAAAAAGACAAAATAAGATGAAAATAAAGCACATTTTCATTTCAGATTAAAAAAGTGAAAATATCAAGGGAAACAAGGTTATTTTGAAATTTTTATTGAAAAAGACAAAAATAAATGAAAAATAAAGCACATTTTCATATTTCAGATTAAAAAAGAGAAAGTATGAAGGGAAACAAGGTTATTTTTAAATTTTTTATTGAAAAAGACAAAATAAGATGAAAATAAAGCACATTTTCATATTTCAGATTAAAAAAGAGAAAATATCAAGGGAAACAAGGTTATTTTTAAATTTTTTATTGAAAAAAGATAAAATAAGATGAAAATAAAAGCACATTTTCATATTTCAGATTAAAAAAAAAGTTGAGAAAGTATGAAGGGAAACAAGGTTATTTTTAAATTTTTTATTGAAAAAAGACAAAATGTTTAGGCATAGCAATATTTAATATTTCAGATTAAAAAAGAGAAAATATCAAGGAAACAAGGTTATTTTGAAATTTTTTATTGAAAAATAATAAAATAAGATGAAAATAAAGCATATTTTCATATTTCAGATTAAAAAAAGAGAAAATATCAAGGGAAACAAGGTTATTTTGTAATTTTTTATTGAAAAAAGACAAAATAAGATAAAAATAAAGCACATTTTCATATTTCAGATTAAAAAAGAGAAAATGTCAAGGGAAACAAGGTTATTTTGAAATTTTTTATTGAAAAAAGACAAAATAAGATGAAAATAAAGTATTTTCATATTTCAGATTAAAAAAGAGAAAATATCACGGGAAACAAGGTTATTTTGAATTTTTTATTGAAAAAAGACAAAATAATAAGATGAAAATAAAGCACATTTTCATATTTCAGATTAAAAAAGTGAAAAAATATTTAAGGGAAACAAGGTTATTTTGAAATTTCTTTATTGAAAAGACAAAATAAGATGAAAATAAAGCACATTTTCATATTTCAGATTAAAAAGTGAAAATATCAAGGGAAACAAGGTTATTTTAAATTTTTATTGAAAAAGACAAAATAAATGAAAATAGAAAGTACATTTTCATATTTCAGATTAAAAAAAGAGAAAGTATAAGGAAACAAGGTTATTTTTAAATTTTTTATTGAAAAAAGACAAAAATAAGATGAAAATAAATACATTTTCATATTTCAGATTAAAAAAGAGAAAATATCAAGGGAAACAAGGTTATTTTGAAATTTTATTGAAAAAAGAGCAAAATAAGATGGAAAATAAAGTACATTTTCATATTTCAGATTAAAAAAGAGAAAATATCAAGGGAAACAAGGTTATTTTGAAATTTTTATTGAAAAAAGACAAAATAAGATGAAAACAGTTATTTTCATATTTCAGACAAAAAGAAAAAATATCATGAAACAAGGTTATTTTTGAAATTTTTTATTGAAAAAAGACAAAATAAGATGAAAATAAAGCAACATTATATTTCAGATTTAAAAAAGTGAAATATCATGGAAACAAGATTATTTTTGAAATTTTTATTGAAAAAAAGACAAAATAAGATGAAAAATTAAAGTACATTTTCATATTTTCCAGATTAAAAAAGTGAAAATATCAAGGAATAAGGTTATTTTTAAAATTTTTTATTGAAAAATATTTAAAATAAATGAAAATAAAGCACATTTTCATATTTCAGATTAAAAAAGAGAAAGTATAGAAGGGAAACAAGGTTATTTTTAAATTTTTTATTGAAAAAAAGACAAAATAAGATGAAAATAAAGTACATTTTCATATTTCAGATTAAAAAGTGAAAAATATCAAGGGAAACAAGGTTATTTTGAAATTTTTTATTGAAAAAAGACAAAATAAATGAAAATAAAGCACATTTTCTATATTTCAGATTAAAAAAGAGAAAGTATGAAGGGAAACAAGGTTATTTTTAAATTTTTATTGAAAAAAGACAAAAATAAGATGAAAATAAAGCACATTTCTTCACATTGATTAAAAAATATGCACATCAAGTAGCCAAGGTTATTTTTGAAATTTTTATTGAAAAAGACAAAATAAGATGAAAATAAAGCACATTTCTTATTTCAGATTAAAAAAGAGAAAAATATCATGGAAACAATATATATTTTGAAATTTTATTGAAAAGACAAAAATAAGATGAAAATAAAGCATTTTTCATATTTCAGATTAAAAAAGAGAAAATATCAAGGGAAACAAGGTTATTTTGAAATTTTTTAGTTGAAAAAGACAAAATAAGATGAAAATAAAGCCATTTTCATATTTTATCAAAAAAGTGAAAGCATCAAGTGAAACAAGATTATTTTGAAATTTCTTATTGAAAAAAAGACAAAATAAGATGAAATACAAAGCACATTTTCTGTATTTAAGATTAAAAAGTGAAAATATCAAGGGAAACAAGGTTATTTTGAAATTTTTTTATTGAAAAAAGACAAAATAAATGAAAATAAAGCACATTTTCATATTTCAGATTAAAAAAGAGAAAGTATGAAGGGAAACAAGGTTATTTTTAAATTTTTTATTGAAAAGACAAAATAAGATGAAAATAAAGCACATTTTCATATTTCAGATTAAAAAAGAGAAAATATCAAGGGAAAACAAGGTTATTTTTAAATTTTATTGAAAAAAGACAAAATAAGATGAAAATAAAGCACATTTTCATATTTCAGATTAAAAAAGAGAAAAATATCAAGGGAAACAAAGTTATTTTGAAATTTTTTATTGAAAAAAGACAAAATAAGATGAAAATGAAGTATTTTCATATTTCAGATTAAAAAAGAGAAAATATCACGGGAAACAAGGTCATTTTGAATTTTTTTATTGAAAAAAGACAAAATAAGATGAAAATAAAGCACATTTTCATATTTCAGATTAAAAAAAGTGAAAATATCAAGGGAAACAAGGTTATTTTGAAATTTCTTATTGAAAAAAGACAAAATAAGATGAAAATAAAGCACATTTTCATATTTCAGATTAAAAAAGTGAAATTATCAAGGGAAACAAGGTTATTTTGAAATTTTTTATTGAAAAAAGACAAAATAAGATGAAAATAAAGCACATTTTCATATTTCAGATTAAAAAAAGAGAAAGTATGAAGGGAAACAAGGTTATTTTTAAATTTTTTATTGAAAAAAGACAAAATAAGATGAAAATAAAGCACATTTTCATATTTCAGATTAAAAAAGAGAAAGTATGAAGGGAAACAAGGTTATTTTTAAATTTTTTATTGAAAAAAGACAAAATAAGATGAAAATAAAGCACATTTTCATATTTCAGATTAAAAAAGTGAAAATATCAAGGGAAACAAGGTTATTTTGAAATTTCTTATTGAAAAAAGACAAAATAAGATGAAAATAAAGCACATTTTCATATTTCAGATTACAAAAGTGAAAATATCAAGGGAAACAAGGTTATTTTGAAATTTTTTATTGAAAAAGACAAAATAAATGAAAATAAAGCACATTTTCATATTTCAGATTAAAAAAGAGAAAGTATGAAGGGAAACAAGGTTATTTTTAAATTTTTTATTGAAAAAAGACAAAATAAGATGAAAATAAAGCACATTTTCATATTTCAGATTAAAAAAGAGAAAATATCAAGGGAAACAAGGTTATTTTTAAATTTTTTATTGAAAAAAGACAAAATAAGATGAAAATAAAGCACATTTTCATATTTCAGATTAAAAAAGAGAAAATATCAAGGGAAACATGGTTATTTTGAAATTTTTTATTGAAAAAAGACAAAATAAGATGAAAATAAAGCACATTTTCATATTTCAGATTAAAAATGAGAAAATATCAAGGGAAACAAGGTTATTTTGAAATTTTTTATTGAAAAAAGACAAAATAAGATGAAAATAAAGCACATTTTCATATTTCAGATTAAAAAAGAGAAAATATCAAGGGAAACAAAGTTATTTTTAAATTTTTTATTGAAAAAAGACAAAATAAGATGAAAATAAAGCACATTTTCATATTTCAGATTAAAAAAGAGAAAGTATGAAGGGAAACAAGGTTATTTTTAAATTTTTTATTGAAAAAAGACAAAATAAGATGAAAATAAAGCACATTTTCATATTTCAGATTAAAAAAGTGAAAATATCAAGGGAAACAAGGTTATTATGAAATTTTTTATTGAAAAAAGACAAAATAAGATGAAAATAAAGCACATTTTCATATTTCAGATTAAAAAAGAGAAAATATCAAGGGAAACAAGGTTATTTTGAAATTTTTTATTGAAAAAAGACAAAATAAGATGAAAATAAAGTATTTTCATATTTCAGATTAAAAAAGAGAAAATATCACGGGAAACAAGGTTATTTTGAATTTTTTTATTGAAAAAGACAAAATAAGATGAAAATAAAGCACATTTTCATATTTCAGATTAAAAATGTGAAAATACCAAGGGAAACAAGGTTATTTTGAAATTTCTTATTGAAAAAAGACAAACTAAGATGAAAATAAAGCACATTTTCATATTTCAGATTAAAAAAGTGAAAATATCAAGGGAAACAAGGTTATTTTGAAATTTTTTATTGAAAAAAGACAAAATAATTGAAAATAAAGCACATTTTAATAATTCAGATTAAAAAAAGAGAAAGTATGAAGGGAAACAAGGTTATTTTTAAATTTTTTATTGAAAAAAGACAAAATAAGATGAAAATAAAGCACATTTTCATATTTCAGATTAAAAAAGAGAAAATATCAAGGGAAACAAGGTTATTTTTAAATTTTTTATTGAAAAAAGACAAAATAAGATGAAAATAAAGCACATTTTCATATTTCAGATTAAAAAAGAGAAAATATCAAGGGAAACAAGGTAATTTTGAAATTTTTTATTGAAAAAAGACAAAATAAGATGAAAATAAAGCATATTTTCATATTTCAGATTAAAAATGTGAAAATATCAAGGGAAACAAGGTTATTTTGAAATTTCTTATTGAAAAAAGACAAAATAAGATGAAAATAAAGCACATTTTCATATTTCAGA
>JBBBDQ010011305.1:0-15505 GCA_037127315.1 Ascarosepion bandense
TCGTTACAGCAAAGAGAATCTCCCTGTTATTACAGACGTGAAGACGCGAAAACTTGTCGGTGTCAACAGGGGAGACTATGAAGGGGCGCTACATAATCTGAAAATTTTAGCCAAAGCGTTCCGTTCAGCTATTGGGATATGATTCTTGCAACTGAGGAAGAGGCGAAGAGTCTAGCAGGCAGCATTCTGATAAAGTGACAGATTACAAAATGAATATTTAGGCACAAGACGAAGTCCGACTGTCGTCCTTGGAGTGCCACTTGATACATCTAGCGACTATATGGGAAGCTTTTTCGCACAGTTTGATTTGGTGGAGGAGGTGAATCGGATAGTCAGTTAAACGGGAGTACCCACAGAGGATTTTCGGAACTACCGTGTTTTAAACTGAAAGAATTATTAAGGATCCCCGATATATTGTGTAGGGTAAGGAGGATATTCGTCGTAGTGAAGAGAAGAAAGCCCTACTGCTGAACGTGTGGGAGGTAGCAGAGCACTTGGCAAAAATGTGCCCAAAAAAGAAATCCAGTGGCGAAACCGGTAGCATCGGTGACGGGAGAAAGTTTTAGCAGCTGATGAAGTGGTGGTAGCGGCAGACAATACCAGCCAGGAACCAGCGAATGAATGGACTGCTGTAAGTGAGGAGGGGTGGGGGAAACCGTCGTCCCGTCCTTCTCAGCAAGACAGAAAATAAAAAGTCACCTTTGGGGGGGGGACGAAAAAACTAGAAAGCAACATGAACCAGTGGTGACTACAAAATAAGCAGAGATGGAGTGCAAAGAAATCCCCCCCCCCGGCTCGGTTGTCATCGGTGAAGCAGGCGAGGGAGGACGAGAGAAAAGCAGAAAAGGCCCTGGTTGGCAGCCAAGACCAATCTGCCCCTACAAAACAAATTAACATTCTTCTTCCCTCTTTTCGAGGTCTTTCTACTCCCTCCCTTAAACTTTTCCCACAGCCCTTTCAAAATTAAAGGTGCAAAGAATAAATGATTTCGTGACGGAAAAAAGTGTATTAAGTGGACAGACAAGTCCTGGGAGAAGGTCCTTTCATCCAAAAGCAGGCCCTCTAAGGCCTTTGTTTAAATATACCTGTATATAGGAAATCGAATGAGAACTCCAGGAACGACCCCAGAATTGATCACCCTAATTAGAAGAAGGGGTAACATTCTGAAAGTATGGGATCACCGTTCAAGAAGCGAAAATTTCTTTTTTCGACCTCCAGGATGGCTGAAATTGTGTCTCCAGAATTGAAATAAAGGTCTACATTATGCAGGGTTGGTCCTAGTTTTGATCCATCCTCTTGATATAGGGGGTGTTAAAACTCACATTCTATGGACATCGGTGGCATTGTTTCAGAACGACGAATTACGTCCGATATGAGTAGCGATAGCCTGAGACAAATCGTTGTCTTCTCCGCAGATTTCCGGTTAGTATATGCATAAGATCCGTCTTGAATGTGAAGGCCTGAAGATCAGGTTAAGGCTGCCAGCCTGCTTCGTGATCTCTTGTCCTTCGGATTAGATGGGGCTTCGATCCAGGAGACACTTCGTTTGCAAGACAATGCTCGTGTGCTGTATTCATTATACGGAGAACAGCAAGCCCGTGATGTTTCCTGATTGGTTAAACGTAACGTGTGCGCCCAACGACCGGGACAAGCGTATCCCGTTTTTCAAAGCCAGTTCGGGCTGTTCCTGGTAGAGTTCTTCGCGATTAGTTTTAGTTGGGACTGGAATGCCGTTCTGGACCCCAAGCTAGGTAGGCAGGAGATAGCGGGAGGTCCGAGTGATCGTAGCCTGGTTGATCTGATCGACGATTTCGGCCTCGTCGACAGATACCGGTTCGATCACCCTGGGCCGGAATATAGATATCCGAGGGGATATAGAGAGCTAACTATCTGGGTAGACAGCTATCTGGATAAAATGTTAGTGAGAAGAACCGATCTAGATCTGCTTTATTGTGGTCCAAGTAGCCTAACTAGTGAAACAAACTCGTTTGAGCCCGAGTGACGGTAGATCGTAGGCCTAGATTAGCTGGACACTGGAAGTTCAACTTGTCTTTATTTGACCAGCTAGATTAGTGGGGGTGGTTATCGGGAATAGATGGTGGGAGAGGCTTAAGAATAGCATTGGGTCTTTCACCGCTGACTATATCTATGGTCTCTAGCTAAGACTTATCAATGTGACGACACTTGATTGTCTGACGAAGCCATGAACATGGGCGCTAAAAAGACAAAGAGGATGACGAGGGGAAAAGGCATGAAACAGGGAGAAGTTTTCTGGACGAAGTAGAAGATTGGAGAAGTCGGAAGGACCATCAAATTAGCTTCCGTCCCTACTTCGCCAGAACGACCAAAATCACTTATGCTGCGAAACTCAAGAACCTCCGTTGCTTCCCTGAAACATTCGCCTTCCCTTCCCTGCACTCATTCCACTCACCTCCCTAGCAAGAGAAAAAAATACACAACTTCTTGGTAGGGGTAACCTACCAGAAAAGGAAATCATTCCCCAAAGGGTGAATGTCTTTCAGGTAGACAGAAGGTTGTGTTATCCCACAGAAAACAAATATTGATTATTTTCTTTGAAGTGATTTTAGCTGAGAGGAACCGGGAAATGAAGAAAAGGGAATGTATAAGCCAGGTGGAAAAAGCTCATCATAACCACCTGGAAAGAGAAAGGAGGAAGGGCATGACGATGCTCTTGGAGGGTCTCCGTGAACTGGTTTCTGCAGTGAGGGATGGCAAAATGGCCTCTCAAAGAAAAATATTGGATGAGGTAAGGAAGTACCTCAAAAGTGGGGGAAAAAAAAACTTTCATATCTGAAAGAAAAGCAAAAAAAATATAACTTTGGAAAGAAAGAGACGGAATCTGGAAGCCGAACTCGCTTAAGATCCAAACGGTAAAAAGAAAGTTATTTTCCCCGCTTTACTTTCATACATTTGAATATTTAAAAATGCAGCAACTTCAGCTTTTTCAAAATTTTCTGTGTGTGCATGTAAGGATTATTTCAGTCACGACAACTTCGAAGTTATTTGAAGGCATTATTACGATGTCTTCAGTCTTCGTTTTATTTTATTTTTTTTGGTCGTCACAGAATTTCAGGGGGTGGCGACTGAAATTGACACTACTCAGGTGATAAAGTTCTCCACAAAGTTTATTAACGCTTAATCTTGCTATCAAGCACTTTATGATAAATCTGCTTGCCAAAAATGCCTTCCTAACAATAAACTACTGAAAAAACATCAATTTTGAGACTAAGCATCAATACAATATAACACATACGCTGAAGACACGTTCAGCGAAGTTGCAATCATTTGTAAATTTGAATTAAGCTGTTTTCAAATTTCTTTTTGAAATTTATGTTCAATTGAATTTTTTATGGATAATTTTAGGAGTTCTGGTTATCTGGAAACAGGTGCAGGATGTCTGCTAAGGACCTTCACAAACTTATGACAGATCAATACCGAAAAAATATAGGAGATGAAAAAAATTAGTGAAGCTATTCAACAACTCGAATTGTCTCCTCAGAGATCACTCAGAAGTTCTGTCCAGTCCTTTGATGATTGTGAAGAGGCCATCAATGTTGAGACGTGAAGTTCATTTCGATCTTCCAGTCTGAACACACACGACCAACGGCAATACGTTTTGTCGCTAACAGGATCGTCCCGGTGGCAATTCTGTTACCCTCTTCCATTGTACTTCAGAGAAGAAAGTTGTTTCTTCTGGAACCCTATAGCCTTTTCTCTTGGCTTTTATTGAGTATCTTAAGCTATCTGATCAAGGAGATCTACTTTTCCCAATTACTTGCAATTAGAATTCATTCGTAACTATATAATCTCAGTAATGGAGATTCTTATCCTGCAAGTGACATTCGGTCATTCAGTGATGAATTTTAAAGTTTCATTGTCTAATTTTTTTTTAGCACAATTTCAACGGTCTACTTCCATAAAAAACAATGGACAAAGCTTAGGAAAGTCCCAAATCTCTTTCGCCTATCCTGGCGTATTTGTCTCCATTACCAGGGTTACTTTTGCTTTAACTTCAGGCAAGCATTTTCTATTGCGAAGCTCATGAATGATTTTTTACACATGAGTATTTTAGTACGGGATGTTTTCTATTTAATACCTTGTATTCGGAGACTTTCAGGAATATTTGTGGCCTGAAAACGGCCGTTTGTGATTGTTACTGAATTTCTAACTGGCTGTTCAACCCTCACTGCTGAGCTGCTTTTCCAAGTAAAGGTCCTGCATGATGTAGTCCGCACCAGCTTCATATTTGTTCAATTCATAACAATCAGCTACATCCATTAACATGTAAATCTTATGAAATGGATCTAGAAAATTAATGTGGCCAACATAAGCATGATTTACGCCATCAATTGTCCGAATAGATTATATCGTCTGTCCAACTATTTGGCCATGCAATATGTCATGCAGTCCTTCTGCATATTTCGGGGAAATTCTTTTTAAAAACAGACATCTGCACACTTTTGAAGGTTTGGAGTTTATTCTGCAACTGCGATCTTTTCAATTTTTGCTACTTTTTTCATCTTTCTCCTACTTATCTCTTCCTGTACACCTTCACCTGCCCCCCTTTTTGGTCCAGTCCTCAGCCTGCTGTATTTAAGTGCCAACTTCAAGCAATGTTGAAACTGCTGGGCATCTCCAGATCATCGATGCATTTTCTGACCCAGTTTCGCTTGGCCGTTATGATATCACTTATGTTGGAACATACGCATTTTTGGCGCAAACTTCTTCCGTTCTAAATTCACCGATGATGCTTTCAGCCAGCATGGTGTGCTGCCTCACCGATGTTGTATTTGACTCACACACAAAGAATCCAGACATGTTGAACTTTTTTATACTGCCTGCTTAAGACTTCCATGCTTTTAAGCAGGCAGTCATACTTTCTGGAATAAAGGTTTGTTCTTAGGTGGAATCAGTATTGATTCTTTGATATTACTTGGCAATTGATTTCCAAACAAATCTTTATCACGTTGAAGGATCACGTTTTGGGGGTCTGATAGTACCTTCAAATTATCAATGACACCCTTGACAATATTCAGGGTGTCAACAGGGTCTTTGGCTATTGATATCAGTGTAGTGATATATGCTAATAATCTTCTGCCCAGTCAGTCATGTCTCGAAAGAGACATGATCCTTAAGCGTGCTTCATGTATGGCACTTAACTGACTGAATGTGCACATCCGCCTGGAAGGCGTTCCAACGACACTAGATGGGAAGTTAATGGGGTTGTCAATAACAACACAGCTCACATGTTTTCCATCCTGTGTCGTGGAATCCAGTAAAGAGTGAGTTATACCACGCACACATTCAATGATTTACTAAATGTATTTACTTTTAGTTAGAGTGAAACAAGTAGCAGTAAGCGATGTGGTAGTAGGGAGGATGGAACTGGTGGTAGTAGAGAGAATTGCAGGGGAAATTTTTGTATCAGTCAGGGATGCACTAATAGAACCAGGAGATGTAGTGGTGGCAGCAGGAAAAGATGCAGATGCAATGGTGGCAGTAGGAGTTGATGTGGTAGTACTGGAGGATGGAACTGGTGGTAGTAGAAGACTGCAGGGGAAATTTTTGTATCAGTCAGGGATGCACTAATAGAACCAGGAGATGTATTGGTGGCAGCAGGAAAAGATGCAGATGCAATGGTGGCAGTAGGAGTTGATGTGGTAGTAGGGAGGATGGAACTGGTGGTAGTAGAGAGAATTGCAGGGAAATTTTTGTATCAGTCAGGGATGCACTAATAGAACCAGGAGATGTAGTGGTGGCAGCAGGAGAAAGATGCAGATGCAATGGTGGCAGTAGGAGTTGATGTGGTAGTAGGGAGGATGGAACTGGTGGTAGTAGAGAGAATTGCAGAGGAAATTTTTGTATCAGTCAGGGATGCACTAATAGAACCAGGAGATGTAGTGGTGGCAGCAGGGAAAGATGCAGATGCAATGGTGGCATTAGGGGTTGATGTGGTAGTAGGGAGGATGGAACTGGTGGTAGTAGAAAGTGCAGGGGAAATTTTTGTATCAGTCAGGGATGCACTAATAGAACCAGGAGATGTATTGGTGGCAGCAGGAAAAGATGCAGATGCAATGGTGGCAGTAGGGGTTGATGTGGTAGTAGGGAGGATGGAACTGGTGGTAGTAGAAAGTACCGGGGGAAATTTTTGTATCAGTCAGGGATGCACTAATGGAACCAGGAGATGTAGTGGTGGCAGCAGGAAAAGATGCAGATGCAATGGTGGCAGTAGGAGTTGATGTGGTAGTAGGGAGGATGGAACTGGTGGTAGTAGAGAGAATTGCAGGGGAAATTTTGTATCAGTCAGGGATGCACTAATAGAACCAGGAGATGTAGTGGTGGCAGCAGGAAAAGATGCAGATGCAATGGTGGCAGTAGGGGTTTGATGTGGTAGTAGGGAGGATGGAACTGGTGGTAGTAGAGAGAATTGCAGGGGAAATTTTTTGTATCAGTCAGGGATGCACTAATAGAACCAGAATGTATTATTGATAGCAGCAGGAAAAGATGCAGATGCAATGGTGGCAGTAGAGGTTGATGTGGTAGTAGGGAGGATGGAACTGGTGGTAGTAGAGAAAGATTGCAGGGGAAATTTTTGTATCAGTCAGGGATGCACTAATAGGTGGGAGATGTAGTGGTGGCAGCAGGAAAGATGCAGATGCAATGGTGGCAGTAGGGGTTGATGTGGTAGTAGGGAGGATGGAACTGGTGGTAGTAGAGAGAATTGCAGGGAAATTTTTGTATCAGTCAGGGATGCACTAATAGAACCAGGAGATGTAGTGGTGGCAGCAGGAAAAGATGCAAGATGCAATGGTGGCAGTAGGGGTTGATGTGGTAGTAGGGAGGATGGAACTGGTGGTAGTAGAGAGAGAATTGCGGGGAAATTTTTGTATCAGTCAGGGATGCACTAAATACAGCAGGAGGTAAAGGTGGTGGCAGCAGGAAAAGATGCAGATGCAATGGTGGCAGTAGGGGTTGATGTGGTAGTAGGGAGGATGGAACTGGTGGTAGTAGAGAGAATTGCAGGGAAATTTTTGTATCAGTCAGGGATGCACTAATAGAACCAGGAGATGTAGTGGTGGCAGCAGGAAAAGATGCAGATGCAATGGTGGCAGTAGGGGTTGATGTGGTAGTAGGGAGGATGGAACTGGTGGTAGTAGAGAGAATTGCAGGGGAAATTTTTGTATCAGACAAGACAGCAGAGGCATCAGTCAGGGATGCACTAATAGAACCAGGAGATGTAGTGGTGGCAGCAGGGAAAAGATGCAGATGCAATGGTGGCAGTAGGGTTGATAAGAGTAGTAGGGAGGATGGAACTGAGTGGTAGTAGAGAGAATTGCAGGGGGAATTTTTGTATCAGTCAGGGATGCACACCTAAGCAGGAGACCAAGAGTGTAGTGGTGGCAGCAGGAAAAGATACAGATGCAATGGTGGCAGTAGGGGTTGATGTGGTAGTAGGGAGGATGGAACTGGTGGTAGTGAAGATGCAGGGAAATTTTTGTATCAGACAAGACAGCAGAGGCATCAGTCAGGGATGCACTAATAGAACCAGGAGATGTAGTGGTGGCAGCAGGAAAAGATGCAATGGTGGCAGTAGGAGTTGATGTGGTAGTAGGGAGGATGGAACTGGTGGTAGTAGAGAGAATTGCAGGGAAATTTTTCTATCAGACAAGACAGGCATCAGTCAGGGGGATGCACTAATAGAACCAGGAGATGTAGTGGTAGCAGCAGGAAAGAATGCAGATGCAATGGTGGCAGTAGGGGTTGATGTGGTAGTAGGGAGGATGGAACTGGTGGTAGTAGAGAGAATTGCAGGGGAAATTTTTCTATCAGACAAGACAGCAGAGGCATCAGTCAGGGATGCACTAATAGAACCAGGAGATGTAGTGGTGGCAGCCCAGGAAAAGGTACAGGTCACAATGGTGGCAGTAGGGGTTGATGTGGTAGTAGGGGGATGGAACTGGTGGTAGTAGAGAGAATTGCAGGGGAAATTTTTGTATCAGACAAGACCAGCAGAGGGCATCAGTCAGGGATGCACTAATAGAACCAGGAGATGTAGTGGTGGCAGCAGGAAAAGATGCAATGGTGGCAGTAACAGCAAGAGAAAGAAATGTAGAACAAGCAACATGATTGGCTACCTGCTTGCATATGCCATAAAATTACAAATGCCACAAAATTATTTCCTCTCTAGACATAGGTGGGAATAAATACCTCGTGATTGTGACAGGAAGGAAACAAACGTGTTGGAAGTGTGGCAACATTTATCACTTCACCTATTCCTATCCAGAGAAGCCTTTGAAGTCCCGTCTGATACCAATCCTCCTCGAACTGAATATTTTTTCGTGGCGCCGTGAGTCTACCTGTCTGCCCAAGCGGTACCGGTGGCCAAAACCAAAAAGTTCTGGTTCGATATATCTCAAAGACAACATTACCTGTGCAGGAGAAGGTGAACAATGCAAAGGAATAGCAAGTCGTAGAAAGAGTAACAGGGAAGCACTCAGCTGTGCAATCTCGGTCCCCCTGAAGCCCCCCATGGACAAAGGCTCGAACAGTATTGGCGGGTAAGAGTTTGCTTAGCTATACAGAGAAACTTGAACAGTATAGAAAGTACGACCCGGGATAAAAAACTAAAAAAAAGAAACTAAAAGAAAATTAAAGAAAAAAGTTAAAAACTTAAACATCCCGTCCATTAGACTACATCACACCACCACTACTTTCTAAAATAAGGATCCCATCCTGCTGTAACTAAGTCGCCTTCCAAGATGACTCACCTGAAAAACAAAGTCAAGTACACCTCGTCCACAATCTTCCATCACAGCCGAGAAGTTTACCTGCTTTCCACCTTCTGCTCCTTCACCTTAGCACAGGCAAATTAGCATGCCAGTGTTACGATCCATGACCACAAGCCCACCAAAATATGTCTCCCTTAAAAGGTCCTCACTCACTCACTCACACTCCGTATCACAGCCATCTATCCATCTTCAGCCAAATCTCCAGGAAAGAAAAAATCACAAACCAGAAGAGGCAACGAAGCCTATTTGTGGGCAACAAAATAGAAAGCTAACCTTCCATTTAACACCGAAGATTAGCGGACCAGACAGAAAGAAAGAACCAAGCAGTATGGAAATCGGATATAGGCGACAGCGGGTGTTTTTCCAGTAATGCGAACTGGCTAAGGCTCCTGGCAAATTTGGGGGAATGGTAGATGAGGCATTGAAGACTTTCTTCGACCTAAATAAGTGTTCCAATAACTATGACCAATTTTTTAAATAGGAATTCAGTTCGAGCGTCGATTTGTGTGTGTGTGTGTGTGTGTTTACACATTTCTTTCGAATTCAATAACAGTCTTTGGCAATTTCAGCCCTGGTAAGATTAAGCAAGCGAACAACTGTTAAAATTAAGGAAGCCTGTCGTTCAAACAAATGCATTTCTGGCATTTTGCGATTTTTTATTTTTTTAATAATTCAAACAAACTGAGTAGCAAATGTGAAAACAATGTGGATTTTTTTTTTTTTTATTTACGTGGACTACCATTGTTTATTGCGAGGAACGATCGAGGTTCCTGATCTGATTTAACGTACATTTCGTCCTTGTTTTTGTTTCGTTTTGGGGACAGAAAATTTTCGCTGTGTCCTGCTGTGAGGAGACTGGGGTAATATGATATATGGTGGATTAATTGACGATGGATGGGTTTTCATGGAGAATGGAAGATTCCAAAGACTGATTAAGTCCTGAGTTGGATTAGCTAGGTATAGGATAGTTATTGATGACCAGCCTCGGTTTTTGTCCCCACCAATCATTGTATAGTGTATACAATAAATCACGTGAACGTCGAGAAAGGAAGTGAGCCCCCAACCGCTAAGTGGTTTCGTTATTGGAGTTTATGTAGAGTTCTGTATTAAGTTACGGGCCGATTTTTTTCGTATGCCAACTTGACGCTAATTGTGACTAATTTTCATTTTCTTTCCTGGTCGTCAGTTTCCAGCAAGCAACAGACGGAAACAAGAAAGTTTGGAAGTACCATCAAAGATGGCGGAAGCCCCATAAAGTCCGGACACGCATGTACCTTCGACCTCAACAGGGAGGGCCAAACTCCTAAAATAGAATGAGGCGTATTTAGCCTCTATAAAGAAAATACTATCAACAGTTCATCTCGGTAAATGAACAGCAAACAACGGGAAAAATGATTATTTCCCTGCTAACCAAAGATCCAAAACTCAACTTTGTTATGGGTGAACAGGGAAACTGAGGAGGAGGCCATCAAAAGCCTGAACATTCCAGCTAAAATGTTGGCAAGAAGCAGCCATGCCATGTGAGATGTCCTGCTACCGACAGAGGAGAATGCGAGGCAGTTGGCAGGAGCCACACTAACAACTAAACGGAATACATGGGCACCCGCAAGACCCGAGTTACCTTGCATGGGGTGCCCATGAATATTACTGAGGTCCACCTCGGAGACTTTCCCCAGTATGGCTAGGTGACCGACGTGGTAGCTATTGAGCAAACCTGACTTCCTTACGGGTGATGGAACACTACAGAAGTGACATTAAGCCGTAAGCAGTTCGGTGAAACAGCAGACATTCTGACCTGCCGTGGCGGTCGATCTATGTTGTTGTGGAGGGCGGAAGGCCTTACTGTTGGCTCCTGACTAAAAACCAGACACAATCGACTCAGAGGCAACTAGAACAAGACTCAGTAGCCTAAACAAGCAGCAAAAGAAGGACAAGGCAGATGGTGAATGGCAGGGCAGAAAGAGCCCGGCTCAAAACCTCCACTATCCAATCAAAATGTCACAGAATAAAAGATCACCCCCCCCCCCCCAAAAAAAAAAAAAAAAAAAAAGAAAAGAAAGGGACAGCAGCAGCAGGAAAAACAGTAACAGCCGTCCTCCCAAAAGGTTAAAGTAGCCACAACAGAGGGAGAAAAAAATGGATACGGAGGAAGTGCCTGCGCCCGCTCCACTCATCTTTGAAAAGAGATGACAAGGGAAAGTCATGAAACACGGAGAAGTTTTCTGGACAAAGTAAAAACGGTGAAGTTGGAAGGACCATCAAAATCAGCTTCACCAGAACGGCTAACATATGCTGCGAAAGTTGAAGAGCCTTTCCCATTCCCTACACTCACCTATTGCAAAAGCACAAAATACCCCTTCCAAGAAAAAGAAATTATCTCCAAAGGAAATATCTGTCAAGGTTGACAGAATGGCAGTTGAAAGCGGCCTGTCGTCCCACAGAAATAATGTATATTGATTTTCGTTTTAAAGCGCTTTTACCAAAAAATGCTTATGCGCCAGGAGGAAAAGCCCATCATAACCACCTGGAAAGAGAAAGGAGGAAGGGCATGACGATGCTCTTGGGTCTTCGTGAAATGGTTATAAAAAATGGTTTAAGAATTTAATTTTTAAAGTTTCATATTAAATTTTAGGTATTGCAATTACAGAGCTACCGACTTAATTTTTGATTGTATATCGATTTATTTCTTTAAAGTGCCTTTAGCCGAGGAGAACGGGGAAAATAAACAGAATAGTATAAGCCACGTGGAAAAAGCTCATCATAACCACCAGGAAAGAGAAAGGAGGAAGAGCATGACGATGCTCTTCCAGGACCTCCAGTGAAGGATGACAAAAGGCCTCTAAAAAGAGAACATTCGAGGGAGGCAACTAAGTACATCAAAAAAGAAAAAACGATTTTTCTTTCATATCTGAAAGAACAACCAGAAAATATAACTTTGAAAAGAGACGGAAACTGGAAGCCGAAATCGCTTCAGGTCCAAAAGGTAAAAAGATACTTTTATTCATTTACTTCCCCCCCCTTTTACTTTCATGTCTTGATATTTACAAATACCTTAAGTAGCTTTTCAAGATCGATCGATCTCTCGCTGTATAAGAGATTATTTCAGTCATGCAGACTTCGTAGTTCTGTGAAAGCATTATTATAATGTCTTCGTTTTATTTTTTGCCTTCACGGAATTTCAAATTTGACACGAATGAAATTAATACTACTTAGCTGACATTCTTTTCAATATTAATTCTGTTTAAGCTTAATCTTTATTTTGATATCGAGCACTTTGACAAAAACCTGCTTGCCAAAATGCCTTTCTACCAATAAACTACTGAAAAACAAACTGATACAGGATATACACTGAGAAGACATGTTCAGCAAAGGTGCAATCATTTGTAAATTTGGCAGAAAACTTTCTGCCAATCAGTAAATGTAAAAAATAACTTTTTCAACAAATTTTATGTACTAGTCTCAAGCTGTTTTTTCAAATTTCTTGAAATTTTATGCTTAATTTTAGGAATTCTGGTTGTCGGAAAGAGGCGTAGATTGTGCCAAGGATCTTCAAAGATGTGAGACCAATATCGAAAAGAAAAAAAATATAGGAGATGAGAAAGTTGATAAAGCTATTCGAATTGTCTCAGAATAATTCAGAGATCCTGACCAACCCTCTGATGATTGTGGAGAGATGATCAATGTTGAGGACGAAGTTCATTTCCGTCTTCTGGGCTGAACACACGACCACCAGCAAAACGTTTGTTGCTAACATGATCACCCCGGTGGCAAATCTGTTGCACTCCTCCAGTGTTCTTTAATCAGAAAGAACTATGGCTGTTTCTTCTGGAACCCTATGGCCTTTTCTGTTGGCTTTCAAGCTGAGTGTGAGGAAACCTATTGGACTAAAAGTGTCTTTTTCTAACTACTTGTCTGAAAACACGAAAGTTTATTGTGAATACGGAAAGCTATTGAAATATTTGGGCTGGAGAACTTTGAAAGAAAGTGTTATAACGTAAAAGGATAAATATTGAGCGAATATCTATCTGTAATCTCAGTGATGGTGATTCTTATTCTACAAGGGACATTCGGTCATTAAGTGAATACTATATTACAACTTTAGTGATGAATTTTTAAGGTTATTTTAATTTTTTAACACTGATTTCAATGTTCTGCTTCCATTAAGAAAATAATGGAGAAAGCTTATAAAAATCCAAGAATCTCCTTCGCCTATCCTGGTGTATCTTTCTCCCTTTCCAGGGTTTCTTCTCGCTTTAACTTCAGGCAAGCATTTTCTACTGTTTGAAGCTCATGAACCTGGCTTTTATTAGTAATACGATTTTGTTAATTTCTTGTGTATATATTGTATATCATTGTATGTAAACATTTGGGGAATTTTAAATGTTATTTTCTGCCCATGCCCTCCACTGAAAATTGTACATATGGGAGTCAAGTAGGACTACAGAGCCGCTGAGGTATTATGGTGGACGTAGCAAGAATGGTAAGTAAAAATGCAGTATTATGGTGTAAGGTTTATTGTGTGTGGGGTCAACGAAGAAAGTGAATAGCTAAGTTAAACTGGGACAGATGAAGACCAGCCTTCCTCATCCCCAAATTCGGCTTTGTGCCATATTTATACATAGGTACAATAATGAAGCTCACGAACCTGTGATCTTTACACAGAAGTCTATTTTAGTGCCTGCAGGAAAAAATGACTTGAAAAACAAAAATGATAGCAAATCAAACCCCAAGACAAAAGTGGTTTTCTTTCCGCTTCATTCAGTCGTTCACGTTGCCTTATCTTTCTACTCGTGTGGATCTCGCGTGTGAATGTGATGTCGTCCGTTCCGTTTTCCGTTTTCTGCACCATTGCACGAATAGTGATTTGGACGACGTGCAAGAGATGTATCTTGCTATATGAATGTTATTCTTAGCATTTTGATTAGATTCTTTCAGCATCAACTCAAGATAAAGATCAGATTGAAAGCGATTGATATCGACAGATTTTAGCAAATGGTGAGTGACTCTAGCAAGTCTGGTTCGCGTGAATGGGGGCCCAATCTTTTAGTACAACGGGGTGATTTCTTACGAGCATTATACTGTTAAAGTTAGATTTCTTTTGTGTACCTCGTTAATGTGATTGAATACCTTCCCTAGCCTGTTCAGAGTTTTCTCTTGTTATGAGAGAAGTCGAGAGAGTCCCAATAGAGATGGGAAAAGTGTAGAGGACTCACGAAATTTTTTCCTGACGCCCCCGAGGTGGTCACTAATCTGCACTACAGGTGGAAATGAGGCTGAAATTCCATCCCCCTGAAGAGAAATCTTCAAATGTGGGGAGTCCTATGAAGGCAAAATAAATTCTCCCTCCCCTTTTGCTGAAAAAAGAAAAAGTACTAGCGAGAAGTCGAACGAAGACACCGGTGTAGCGGCTGAAGAATCACGATTTGGGGTTCCCCTCCGAAATGCATTGTCGATATGACGGTATTCATTGAGAGAGCCAAGCAGTACCTCATCTGATTACCGATGGCAGGCTACTGGTCGACCTTGAGGTACAACTGTGTCGGTCTTTCTGCTCGACAAGAAATAAAAACGAAAAATTTCTGTGCATAAAAGATACATTGATGAAATCACTGATATCCTTGGGAGTTAAACCCCAATAGATCATAAAAGAGAACGGATATTTCATGTGAGACATACTGTTGCTCACGCCTGAGGACTGCGCGGATACGACCTCTCGTGATCTGATCATCGTGTACTCCGTGAGACTCCGGTTAGCGGGATAAATACGACCCAAGTTTGTTTTTTTTTTTTAAAGAAATTTACAAACGATGGCATATGTGAGGCTTTTCGGTCTTATTTTCAGGATCTTTTTACCAAGGAGCCAGGTCTGAGCGAACACATGACCAACAGCAACACCTTTTGTTGCTAACAGGATCGTCCAGATCTCAATTCCGTTACCCTCCTACAGTGTTCTTCAGAAATAACTGACTTTCTTTGCAGACAAATGGCCTTTTCTCTTAGCTTTCCAAGAAGCTGAGTGACCGAAGAAAACAATTGGATCAAGGAAATTGTCTTTTTCCAACTACTTGTCTGAAAACACGAAAGTTCTCTTGTGAATACAGAAGCTATTGATAATGTTTGGGCAGGAGGATTTTGAAAAGAATAATGTATGTTATAACGCAAAAAGTATAAATATTGAGCAAATATCTATCTATAATCTCAGTAATGGAGATTCCTATCCTACAAGTGAATATTCTGACTTAAAAATAATAGCAAATTGAACCAAGACAAAAGTGGTTTTCCTTCTGCTTCATTCAGTCTTTCACGCTGCCTTGTCTTTCACTCGTGTTGATCGATCTCGCGTATACCTGTGATAATGTGTCGCCCCCGTTTTCCGCTGTGAAACTGATGTTTCTTCTGCCGTTGCTGACCGTAGCTCGAATGGTGATTTGGACGACGTGCAAGTAGGGTATCTTACACTACATATGAATGTTTTCTGTCAATTGTTTTCATTACTAAAACAATTGACAAGAATGAGAAATTCCATCCCCTGAAAAATATTCAAATGTCGGGCCAAGGTCACAGTACATGAAATTCCTCATTCTCGGAGAGCACTTAGCTATATTACATTATTTATGCCCCTAAGTAATAAGTAGTTATGCCCCTAAGTAAATGGTACTCTGGACTAGTCCGAAACGCATTTTACTTGAGCCATA
>JBBBDQ010011318.1:0-10804 GCA_037127315.1 Ascarosepion bandense
CTGACTCCAAGAAATGATAAATTCATTGCAAATTCTAACTCACTCCAAGAAATGATGAATTCATCGCAAATTCTGACTCACCCCAAGAAATGATAAATTCATCGCAAATTCTAACTCACCCCAAGAAATGATAAATTCATCGCAAATTCTAACTCACTCAAGAAATGATAAATTCATCGCAAATTCTAACTCACTCCAAGAAATGATAAATTCATCGCAAATTCTAACTCACCCAAGAAATGATAAATTCATTGCAAATTCTAACTCACCCCAAGAAATGATAAATTCATCGCAAATTCTAACTCACCCCAAGAAATGATAAATTCATCGCAAATTCTAACTCACTCCAAAGAAATGATAAATTCATCGCAAATTCTAACTCACTCCAAGAAATGATAAATTCATTGCAAATTCTAACTCACTCCAAGCAATGATAAATTCATTGCAAATTCTAACTCACTCCAAGAAATGACCAATTCATTGCAAATTCTAACTCACTCCAAGAAATGATAAATTCATCGCAAATTCTAACTCACCCCAAGAAATGATAAATTCATTGCAAATTCTAACTCACTCAAGAAATGATAAATTCATTTCAAATTCTAACTCACTCCAAGAAATGATAAATTCATTGCAAATTCTAACTCACTCCAAGAAATGATAAATTCATCGCAAATTCTAACTCACTCCAAGAAATGATAAATTCATCGCAAATTCTAACTCACTCCAAGAAATGATAAATTCATCGCAATTCTAACTCACCCCAAGAAATGATAAATTCATCGCAAATTCTAACTCACTCCAAGAAATGATAAATTCATTGCAAATTCTAACTCACTCCAAGAAATGATAAATTCATTGCAAATTCTAACTCACCACAAGAAATGATAAATTCATCGCAAATTCTAACTCACTCCAAGAAATGATAAATTCATCGCAAATTCTAACTCACTCCAAGGAAATGATAAATTCATTGCAAATTCTAACTCACTCCAAGCAATGATAAATTCATTGCAAATTCTAACTCACTCCAAGAAATGATAAATTCATTGCAAATTCTAACTCACTCAAGAAATGATAAATTCATCGCAAATTCTAACTCACCCCAAGAAATGATAAATTCATTGCAAATTCTAACTCACTCCGAAGCTAAATGATAAATTCATTTCAAATTCTAACTCACTCCAAGAAATGATAAATTCATGCAAATTCTAACTCACTCAAGAAATGATAAACATCGCAAATTCTAACTCACTCAAGAAATGATAAATTCATGTAAATTCTAACTCACCCCAAGAAATGATAAATTCATCGCAAAAAACTAACTCACTCAAGAAATGATAAGTGCTTCATAAATTCTAACTCACTCAAGAAATGATGAATTCATCGCAAATTCTAACTCACCCCAAGAAATGATAAATTCATCGCAAATTCTAACTCACTCAAGAAATGATAAATTCATCGCAAATTCTAACTCACCCAAGAAATGATAAATTCATCGCCAATTCTAACTCTCACCCCGAAATGATAGATTATATAAAATTATCCCTCAGAAATGATGAA
Source organism: Ascarosepion bandense (assembly GCA_037127315.1). Taxonomy (NCBI): domain Eukaryota; kingdom Metazoa; phylum Mollusca; class Cephalopoda; order Sepiida; family Sepiidae; genus Ascarosepion; species Ascarosepion bandense. The sequence goes on from JBBBDQ010011318.1 coordinate 1,564, forward strand.
TTCATCGCAAATTCTAACTCACCCAAGAAATGATAAATTCATCGCAAAAACTAACTCACTCCAAGAAATGATAAATTCATCGCAAATTCTAACTCCTCCAAGAAATAGATAAATTCATCGCAAATTCTAACTCACCCCAGAAATGATAAATTCATCGCAAAAATAACCTCAAAGAAATGATAAATTCATCGCAAATTCTAACTCACTCCAAGAAATGATGAATTCATCGTCTAACTCACCCCAAGAAATGATAAATTCATCGCAAATTCAACTCACCCCAAGAAATGATAAATTCATCGCAAATTCTAACTCACTCAAGAAATGATAAATTCATCGCAAATTCTAACTCACCCCAGAAAATGATAAATTCATCGCAAATTCTAACTCCACCCCAAGAAATGATAAATTCATCGCAAATTCTAACTCACCCCAAGAAATGATAAATTCATCGCAAATTCTAACTCACCCAAAAATGATAAATTCATCGCAAATTCTAACTCACCCCAAGAAATGATAAATTCATCGCAAATTCTAACTCACTCCAAGAGGAAATGATAAATTCATCGCAAATTCTAACTCACCCCAAGAAATGATAAATTCATCGCAAATTCTAACTCTCCACCCAAGAAATGATAAATTCATCGCAAATTCTAACTCACCCCAAGAAATGATAAATTCATCGCCATAAATTCTAACTCACCCCAAGAAATGATATATTCATCACAAATTCTAACTCACCCCAGAAATGAAGTAAATTCATCGCAAATTCTAACTCACCCCAAGAAATGATAAATTTCATAGCAAATTCTAACTCCTCCAAATAGATAATTAAACCATAATTCTAACTCCACTCCAAGAAATGATAAATTCATCGCAATTCTAGCCACTCCAGAAATGATAAATTCATCGCAAATTCTAACTCACTCCAAGAAATGATAAATTCATTGCAAATTCTAACTCACTCAAAAATGATAAATTCATCGCAAATTCTAACTCACTCCAAGAAATGATAAATTCATTGCAAATTCTAACTCACTCAAGAAATGATAAATTCATCGCAAATTCTAACTCACTCCAAGAAATGATAAATTCATCGCAAATTCTAACTCACTCAAGAAATGATAAATTCATTACCATTCTAACTCACTCAAGAAATGATGAATTCATCGCAAATTCTAACTCACCCCAAGAAATGATAAATTCTGCAAATTCTAACTCTACCACAAAAAATGATAAATTCATCGCAAATTCTAACTCCTCCAAGAAATGATAAATTCTCTCGCAAATTCTAACTCACTCCAAGAAATGATAAATTCATCGCAAAATTCTAACTCACTCAAGAAATGATAAATTCATCGCAAATTCTAACTCACTCCAAGAAATGATAAATTCATGTAAAATTCTAAATCACTCAAGAAATGATAAATTCATTGCAAATTCTAACTCACTCCAAGAAATGATAAATTCATACGCAAATTCTAACTCACTCAGAAATGATAAATTCATCGCAAATTCTAACTCCTCCAGAAATGATAAATTCATTGCAAATGCCCATCACTCCAAGAAATGATGAATTCATCGCAAATTCTAACTCACCCCAAGAAATGATAAATTCATATATTCTAACTCACCCAAGAAATGATAAATTCATAAATTCTAACTCACTCCAAGAAATAGGCAAATTAAACCATAAATCCTAACTCACTCAAGAAATGATAAAATTCATTGCAGAAAATTCTAACTCCTCCAAGAAATGATGAATTCATCGCAAATTCTAACCTTTTAAATAATCAAATTCATCGCAAATTCTAACTCACCACAAGAAATGATAAATTCGCCATAAATTCTAACTCACTCCAAGAAATGATAAATTCATCGCCAAATTCTAACTCACTCCAGAAATGATAAATTCATGCCATTCTCACTCACTCCAAAAATGATAAATTCATCGCAAGAAATTCTAACTCACTCCAAGAAATGATAAATTCATTGCAAATTCTAACTCATTCCAAGAAATGATAAATTCATGTAAATTCTAACACACTCCAGAAATGATAAATTCATCGCAAATTCTAACTCCTCCCAAGAAATGATAAATTCATCGCAAATTCTAACTCACTCCAAGAAATGATAAATTCATTGCAAATACTAACTCACTCAAGAAATGATGAATTCATCGCAAAATTCTATACCCCAAGAAATGATAAATTCATCGCAAATTCTAACTCACCCCAAGAAATGATAAATTCATCGCCAAATTCTAAACTCCTCCAAGAAATGATAAATTCATCGCAAATTCTAACTCTCCAAGAAATGATAAATTCATCGCAAATTCTAACTCCTCCAAGAAATGATAAATTCATCGCAAATTCTAACTCACTCCAGAAATGATAAATTCATTGCAAATTCTAACTCACTCCAAGAAATGATAAATTCATTGCAAATTCTAACTCACTCCAAGAAACTGATAAATTCATCGCAAATTCTAACTCTCACTCCAAGAAATGATAAATTCATCGCAAATTTAACTCCTCAAGAAATGATAAATTCATTGCCAAATACTAACTCACTCCAAGAAATAGTGAATTCATCGCAAATTCTAACTACCCCAAGAAATGATAAATTCATCGCAAATTCTAACTCACCCAAGAAATGATAAATTAAGTCGCAAATTCTAACTCACTCCAAGAAATGATAAATTCATCGCCAAAATCCTAACTCACTCCAAGAAATGATAAATTAATCGCAAATTCTAACTCCTCAGAAATGATAAATTCATCGCAAATTCTAACTCACTCAAGAAATGATAAATTCATTGCAAATTCTAACTCTCCAAGAAATGATAAATTCATTGCAAATTCTAACTCACTCAAGAAATGATAAATTCATTGCAAATTCTAACTCACTCAAGAAATGATAAATTCATCGCAAATTCTAACTCACTCCAAGAAATGATAAATTCATCGCAAATTCTAACTCCTCCAAAGTAAATAGAATTCATTGCAAATTCTAACTCACTCCAAGAAATGATGAATTCATCGCAAATTCTAACTCACCCCAAGAAATGATAAATTCATCGCAAATTCTAACTCACCAGAAATGACAGATGGCTCATAAATTCTAACTCCTCCCAAGAAATGATAAATTCATCGCCAAATTCTAACTCACTCCAAGAAATGATAAATTCATCGCAAATTCTACTCACTCAAAATGAAATTCTTAGCAAATTCTAACTCACTCCAAAGTAAAATAAATTCATTGCAAATTCTAACTCACTCAAGAAATGATAAATTCATCGCAAATTCTAACACACTCCAAGAAATGATAAATTCATCGCAAATTCTAACTTTCCTCAAGAAATGATAAATTCATCGCAAATTCTAACTCCTCAAGAAATGATAAATTCATTGCAAATGCTAACTCACTCAAGAAATGATGAATTCATCGCAAATTCTAACTCACCCCAAGAAATGATAAATTCATCGCAAATTCTAACTCACCCCAAGAAATGATAAATTCATGTAAAATTCTAACTCACTCAAGAAATGATAAATTCATCGCAAATTCTAACTCACTCCAAAAAATGATAAATTCATATGAAATTCTAATACCTCCAAGAAATGATAAATTCATAGCAAATTCTAACTCACTCAAGAAATGATAAATTCATTGCAAATTCTAACTCACTCCAAGAAATGATAAATTCATTGCAAATTCTAACTCACTCCAAGAAATGATAAATTCATCGCAAATTCTACTCCTCCAAGAAATGATAAATTCATTGCAAATTCTAACTCACTCAAGAAATGATGAATTCATCACAGAATTCAATCACCCCAAGAAATGATAAATTCATCGCAAATTCTAACTCACCCCAAGAAATGATAAATTCATCGCAAATTCTAACTCACTCCAAGAAATGATAAATTCATCGCAAATTCTAACTCACTCCAAAAGAAATGATAAATTCATCGCAAATTCCTAACTCACCTAAGAAATGATAAATTCATTGCAAATTCTAACTCACCCCAAGAAATGATAAATTCATCGCAAATTCTAACTCACCCCAAGAGATGATAAATTCATCGCAAATTCTAACTCACTCCAAGAAATGATAAATTCATCGCAAATTCTAACTCTCCAAGCTGATAAATTCATTGCAAATTCTAACTCATCCCAAGCAATGATAAATTCATTGCAAATTCTAACTCACTCCAGAAATAGTAAATTCATTACAAATTCTAACTCACTCAAGAAATGATAAATTCATCGCAAATTCTAACTCACCCCAAGAAATGATAAATTCATTGCAAATTCTAACTCCACTCCCAAGAAATGATAAATTCATTGCAAATTCTAACTCACTCCAAGAAATGATAAATTCATTGCAAATTCTAACTCCTCTCAAGAAATGATAAATTCATCGCAAATTCTAACTCACTCCAAGAAATGATAAATTCATTGCAAATTCTAACTCACTCAAGAAATGATAAATTCATCGCAAATTCTAACTCACCCAAGAAATGATAATTATTACATAAAATTCTAACTCACTCCAAGAAATGATAAATTCATTGCAAATTCTAACTCACTCAAGAAATGATAAATTCATTGCAAATTCTAACTCACCACAAGAAATGATAAATTCATCGCAAATTCAACACAACTCACTCAAGAAATGATAAATTCATTGCAAATTCTAACTCCTCAAGAAATGATAAATTCATCGCAAATTCACAACTCACCCCAAGAAATGATAAATTCATCGCAAATTCTAACTCACCCCAAGAAATGATAAATTCATCGCAAATTCTAACTCACCCAAGAAATGATGAGGTCGCCATGAAATTCTAACTCACTCCAAGAAATGATGAATTCATCGCAAATTTAACTCACTCCAAGAAATGATAAATTCATCGCAAATTCCTATAACTCACCCCAAGAAATGATAAATTCATTGCAAATTCTAACTCACTCCAAGAAATGATAAATTCATTGCAAATTCTAACTCACTCCAAGAAATGATAAATTCATTGCAAAATTCTAACTCACTCCAAGAAATGATAAATTCATCGCAAATTCTAACTTTCTCCAAGAAATGATAAATTCATTCTAAAATTCTAACTCATCAGAAATGGAAATAATTCATATGAAATTCTAACTCACCGAAATGATAAATTCATCGCAAATTCTAACTCCTCCAGAAATGATAAATTCATCGCAAATTCTAACTCACCCCAAGAAATGATAAATTCATTGCAATTCTAACTCACTCAAGAAATGATAAATTCATTGCAAATTCTAACTCACTCCAAGAAATGATAAATTCATAAAAATTCTAACTCCACCCCAAGAAATGATAAATTCATCGCAAATTCTAACTCACTCCAAGAAATGATAAATTCATCGCAAATTCTAACTCACCCCAAGAAATGATAAATTCATCGCAATTCTAACTCACTCAAGAAATGATAAATTCATTGCAAATTCTAACTCACTCAAGAATGATAAATTCATTGCAAATTCTAACTCACCACAAAGAAATGATAAATTCATCGCAAATTCTAACTCACTCCAAGAAATGATAAATTCATTGCAAATTCTAACTCACTCAAGAAATGATAAATTCATCGCAAATTCTAACTCACCCCAAGAAATGATAAATTCATCGCAAATTCATCACTCAAGAAATGATAAATTCATCGCAAATTCTAACTCACTCCAGAAATGATAAATTCAATGGCAATTAAAACTCACTCAAGAAATGATAAATTCATCGCAAATTCTAACTCACTCAAGAAATGATAAATTCATCGCAAATTCTAACTCACCCCAAGAAATGATAAATTCATTACCAAATTCTAACTCACTCAAAGAAATGATAAATTCATTGCAAATTCTAACTCCTCCCAAGAAATGATAAATTCATTGCAAATTCTAACTCACTCCAAGAAATGATAAATTCATCGCAAATTCTAACTCACCCCAGAAATGATAAATTCATCGCAAATTCTAACTCCACTCCAAGAAATGATAAATTCATCGCAGAATTCATCACCCAAAATGATAAATTCAGCAAATTCTAACTCACCCCAAGAAATGATAAATTCATCGCAAATTCTAACTCACCCCAAGAAATGATGAATTCATCGCAAGTTCTAACTCACCCCAAGAAATGATAAATTCATCGCAAATTCTAACTCACTCCAGAAATGATAAATTCATCACAATTAACTCACTCAAGAAATGATAAATTCATCGCAAATTCATAACTCACTCAAGAAATGATAAATTCATCGCCAAATTCTAACTCACCCCAAGAAATGATAAATTCATCGCAAATTCTAACTCACTCCAAGAAATGATAAATTCATCGCAAATTCTAACTCACTCCAGAAATGATAAATTCATCGCAAATTCTACTTAACTCACCCAAGAAATGATAAATTCATCGCAAAATTCTAACTCACCCCAAGAAATGATAAATTCATCGCAAATTCTAACTCACCCAAGAAATGATAAATTCATAGCAAATTCTAACTCACTCAAGAAATGATAAATTCATCGCAAATTCTAACTCACCCCAAGAAATGATAAATTCATCGCAAATTCTAACTCTCTCCCAAGAAATGATAAATTCATCGCAAATTCTAACTCACCCCAAGAAATGATAAATTCATCGCAAATTCTAACTCACCCCAAGGAAATAGATAAATTCTTGTAAATTCTAACTCACCCCAAGAAATGGTAATTCATCGCAAATTCTAACTCTCCAAGAAATGATAAATTCATCGCAGAATTAACTCACCCCAAGAAATGATAAATTCATCGCAAATTCTAACTCACTCAAGAAATGATAAATTCATCGCCAAATTCTAACTCCACTTAAAGAAATGATAAATTCATCGCAAATTCTAACTCACCCAAGAAATGATAAATTCATCGCAAAAACTAACTCACCCCAAGAAATGATAAATTCATTGCAAATTCAACTCATCAAGAAATGATAAATTCATTGCAAATTCTAACTCACTCCAAATGACCAAAATCATCGCAAATTCTAACTCACCCCAAGAAATGATAAATTCATCGCAAATTCTAACTCACTCCAAGAAATGATAAATTCGCCATAAATTCTAACTCACTAAGAAAATAGCTAAATTCATCGCAAATTCTAACTCACTCCAGAAATGATAAATTCATTGCAAATTCTAACTCACTCCAAGAAATGATAAATTCATTGCAAATTCTAACTCACCACAAGAAATGATAAATTCATCGCAAATTCTAACTCACTCAGAAATGATAAATTCATTGCAAATTCTAACTCACTCCAAGAAGCTGATAAATTCATCGCAAATTCTTTCACCCCAGAAAATGATAAATTCTTCATGAAATTCTAACTCACTCCAAGAAATGATAAATTCATTGCAAATTCTAACTCACCACAAGAAATGATAAATTCATCGCAAATTCTAACTCACTCAAAGAAATGATAAATTCATTGCAAATTCTAACTCACTCAAGAAATGATAAATTCATCGCAAATTCTAACTCACCCCAAGAAATGATAAATTCATCGCAAATTCTAACTCACTCCAAGAAATGATAAATTCATCGCAAATTCTAACTCACTCAAGAAATGATAAATTCATCGCAAATTCTAACTCACTCCAAGAAATGATAAATTCATCGCAAATTCTAACTCACTCAAGAAATGATAAATTCATCGCAAATTCTATCTCACCCCAAGAAATGATAAATTCATCGCAAATTCTAACTCACTCAAGAAATGATAAATTCATTGCAAATTCTAACTCACTCAAGAAATGATAAATTCATTGCAAATTCTAACTCACTCAAGAAATGATAAATTCATCGCAAATTCTAACTCACCCCAAGAAATGATAAATTCATCGCAAATTCTAACTCACTCAAGAAATGATAAATTCATCGCAAATTCTAACTCACCCCAAGAAATGATAAATTCATAACAATTAACTCACCCAAAATGATAAATTCATCGCAAATTCTAACTCACCCCAAGGAAATGATGAATTCATCGCAAATTCTAACTCACCCCAAGAAATGATAAATTCATCGCAAATTCTAACTCACTCCAAGAAATGATAAATTCATCGCAAATTCTAACTCACTCCAAGAAATGATAAATTCATCGCAAATTCTAACTCACTCCAAGAAATGATAAATTCATCGCAAATTCTAACTCACCCCAAGAAATGATAAATTCATCGCAAATTCTAACTCACTCAAGAAATGATAAATTCATCGCAAATTCTAACTCACTCCAAGAAATGATAAATTCATCGCAAATTCTAACTCACCCCAAGAAATGATAAATTCGCCATAAAATTCTTCACCCCAAGAAATGATAAATTCATCGCAAATTCTAACTCACCCCAAGAAATGATAAATTCATCGCAAATTCTAACTCACTCCAAGAAATGATAAATTCATCGCAAATTCTAACTCACCCCAGAAATGATAAATTCATCATAAATTCTAACTCACTCAAGAAATGATAAATTCATCGCAAATTCTAACTCACCCCAAGAAATGATAAATTCATCGCAAATTCTAACTCACCCCAAAAATGATAAATTCATAGCAAATTCCTAACTCACCCCAAGAAATGATAAATTCATCGCAAATTCTAACTCACTCAAGAAATGATAAATTCATCGCAAATTCTAACTCACCCCAAGAAATGATAAATTCATCGCAAATTCTAACTCACTCAAAAATGATAAATTCATCATAATTCTAACTCACCCCAAGAAATGATAAATTCATAGCCATAGAATTCTAACTCACCTAAGAAATGATAAATTCATCGCAAAACTAACGCTCACCCCAAGAAATGATAAATTCATCGCAAATTCTAACTTCCTCCAAGAAATGATAAATTCATCGCAAATTCAAACTCACTCCAGAAATGATAAATTCTACATCATAATTCTAACTCACCCCCAAAGAAATGATAAATTCACCATAAAATTCTAACTCACTCAAGAAATGATAAATTCATCGCAAATTCTAACTCACCCCAAGAAATGATAAATTCATCCCAAATACAACTCACCCCAAGAAATGATAAATTCCTTATAAATTCAACTCCCAAGAAATGATAAATTACATCGCAAATTCTAACTCACCCCAAGAAATGATAAATTCATCGCAAATTCTAACTCTCCAAGAAATGATGAATTCATAGCAAATT
>JBBBDQ010011345.1:0-17138 GCA_037127315.1 Ascarosepion bandense
GATTACTTGGCGGTAAATTCTGAATTTTTTTGCAAGTGTTTTCTGGTAACCTTAGATTACTTGGCGAGTAAAAGATTTCAATTTTTTGCAAGTGTTTTCTGGTAACCTTAGATTAATTGACGGAGGTAAAATTTCAATTTTTTGCAAGTGTTTTCTGGTATCCTTAGATTACTTGACGGTAAAATTTCAATTTTTTGCAAGTGTTTCAGTATTAGATTACTTGACAGGTAAAATTTCAATTTTTTGCAAGTGTTTTCTGGTAACCTTAGATTACTTGGCGAGTAAAATTTCAATTTTTTGCAAGTGTTTTTTCTGGAAACCTTAGATTGCTGACGAGTAAAATTTCAATTCTTTGCGAGTGTTTCTGGTAAACTTGGATTACTTGGCGAGTAAAATTTCAATTTTTTGCAAGTGTTTTCTGGTAACTTGTGGGTACTTGACAGAGTAAAATTTCAATTTTTTGCAAGTGTTTTCTGGTAACCTTAGATTACTTGGCAGTAAAATTTCAATTTTTTGCAAGTGTTTTTTGGTAACCTTAGATTGTGACGAGTAAAATTTCAATTTTTTGCAAGTGTTTTCTGGTATCCTTAGATTGCTTGACATTGGTACAATTTTTGAAGTATTTTTTCTAGGTATTCTTAGATTACTTGACGAGTAAAATTTCAATTTTTTGCAAGTGTTTTCTGGTATCCTTAGATTGCTTGACGAGTAAATTTTCAATTATTTGCAAGTGTTTCTGATAGCCTTAGATTACTTGGCGAGTAAAATTTCAATTTTTTGCAAGTGTTTTCTGAAAGTATATAGATTACTTGACGAGTAAAATTTCAATTTTTTGCAAGTGTTTTTTGGTATCTAACAATTTACACTTGACGATGAAATTTCAATTTTTTTTTGCAAGTGTTTTCTGGTAACCTTAGATTACTTGACGAGGTAAAATTTCAGTTTTGCAAGTGTTTTCTGGTAACCTTATATTACTTGGCGAGTAAAATTTCAATTTTTTGCAAGTGTTTTCTGGTAACCTTAGATTACTTGACGAGTAAAATTTCAATTTTTTGCAAGTGTTTTCTGGTATCCTTAGATTACTTGACGAGTAAAATTTCAATTTTTTGCAAGTGTTTTCTGGTAACCTTAGATTACTTGACGAGTAAAATTTCATTTTTGCAGTGTTTTCTAGTAACCTTAGATTACTTGGCAGGTAATTTCAATTTTTGCAAGTGTTTTCTGGTAACCTTAGATTACTTGACGAGTAAAATTTCAATTCTTTGCAAGTGTTTTCTGGTAACCTTAGATTACTTGGCAAGTAAAATTTCAATTTTTTGCAAGTGTTTTCTGGTAACCTTAGATTACTTGGCGAGTAAAATTTCAAATTTTGCAAGTGTTTTCTGGTAACCTTAGATTACTTGACGAGTAAAATTTCAATTTTTTGCAAGTGTTTTTCAATAAACTTAGATTACTTGACGAGTAAAATTTCAATTTTTTGCAAGTGTTTTTCTGAGTAACCTTAGATTACTTGACGAGTAAAATTTCAATTTTTTGCAAGTGTTTTCTGGTAACCTTAGATTACTTGGCGAGTAAAATTTCAATTGTTGCCAGAGTGTTTTCTGTGCTTGCGTAGATTACTTGACGAGTAAAATTTCAATTTTTTGCAAGTGTTTTTCTAGTAACCTTAGATTACTTGACGAGTAAAATTTCAATTTTTTGCAAGTGTTTTCTGGTAACATTAGATTACTTGGCGAGTAAAATTTCAATTTTTTGCAAGTGTTTTCTGGTAACCTTAGATTACTTGACGAGTAAAATTTCCAATTTTTTGCAAAGTGTTTTCTGGTAACCTTAGATTACTTGGCAGTAAAATTTCAATTTTTTTTGCAGGTGTTTCAGTAATATCGTTCACTTGTTGAATTAAAATTCAATTTTGTAAGTGTTTTCTAGTATTTTCGAATTACTTGGCGAGTAAAATTTCAATTTTTTGCATGTGTTTTCTAGTAACCTTAAAATTCCCAAAATGATGAAATTTCAATTTTTTGCAAGTGTTTTCTGGTAACCTTAAATTTGTGGCGAGAGTAAAATTTCAATTTTTTGCAAATGTTTTCTGGAAACCTTAGATTACTTGACGAGTAAAATTTCAATTCTTTGCAAGTGTTTTCTGGTAAACTTAGATTACTTGGCGAGTAAAATTTCAATTTTTTGCAAGTGTTTTCTGGTAACCTTAGATTACTTGACGAGTAAAATTTCAATTTTTTGCAAGTGTTTTCTGGTAACCTTGATTAACTTGGCAGGTAAAATTTCAATTTTTTGCAAGTGTTTTTTGGTAACCTTAGATTACTTGACAGTGAAATTTCAATTTTTTGCAAGTGTTTTCTGGTTATCCTTAAGATTACTTGGCAAGTAAAATTTCAATTTTTTGCAAGTGTTTTCTGGTAACCTTAGATTACTTGACGAGTAAAATTTCGATTTTTTGATAATGTGCTGGTATCCTTAGATTACTTGACTGAGTAGAATTTTCAATTATTTGCAAGTGTTTTCTGGTAACCTTAGATTACTTGGCGAGTAAAATTTCAATTTTTTGCAGTGTTTTCTGGTAACCTTAGATTACTTGACGAGTAAAATTTCAATTTTTTGCAAGTGTTTTTTGGTATCCTTAGATTACTTGACGAGTAAAATTTCAATTTTTTTGCAAGTGTTTTCTGGTAACCTTAGATTACTTGACGAGTAAAATTTCAATTTTTTGCAAGTGTTTTCTAGGCCAATATATTACTTGGTAAAATTTCAATTTTTTGCAAGTGTTTTCTGGTAACCTTAGATTACTTGACGAGTAAAATTTCAATTTTTTGCAAATTGTTTTCTGGTATCCTTAGATTACTTGACGAGTAAAATTTCAATTTTTTGCAAAGTGTTTTCTGGTAACCTTAGATTACTTGACAGGTAAAATTTCAATTTTTTGCAAGTGTTTTCTGGTAACCTTAGATTACTTGGCGAGTAAAATTTCAATTTTTGCCAAGTGTTTTCTAGTAACCTTAGATTACTTGACGAGTAAAATTTCAATTCTTTGCAAGTGTTTTCTGGTAACCTTAGATTACTTGGCAAATAAAATTCAATTTTTGCAAATTGTTTTCTCGGTAACCTTAGATTATGGCGAGTAAAATTTCAATTTTTATAAGTGTTTTCTGGTAACCTTAGATTACTTGACGAGTAAAATTTCAATTTTTTGCAAGTGTTTTCTGGTAACCTTAGATTACTTACGGCTTGATAAAATTTCAATTTTTTGCAAGTGTTTCTGGTAACCTTGAATTACTTGACGAGTAAAATTTCAATTTTTTGCAAGTGTTTTCTGGTAACCTTAGATTACTTGGCGATAAAATTTCAATTATTTGCAAGTGTTTTCTGGTAACCTTGAATTACTTGACGAGTAAAATTTCAATTTTTTGCAAGTGTTTTCTGGTAACCTTAGATTACTTGACAGTATAAAATTTCAATTTTTTGCAAGTGTTTTCTGGTAACCTTGGAGTACTTGGCGAGTAAAATTTCAATTTTTTGCAAGTGTTTTCTGGTAACCTTAGATTACTTGACGAGTAAAATTTCAATTTTTTGCAAGTGTTTTCTGGTAACCTTAGATTACTTGGCGAGTAAAATTTCAATTTTTTGCAAGTGTTTTCTGGTAACCTTAGATTACTTGACGAGTAAAATTTCAATTTTTTGCAAGTGTTTTCTGGTAACCTTAGATTGCTTGGCGAGTAAAATTTCAATTTTTTGCATGTGTTTTCTGGTAACCTTAGATTACTTGACGAGTAAAATTTCAATTTTTTACAAGTGTTTTCTGTTATTCATAGATTTACTTGACGAGTAAAATTTCAATTTTTTGCAAGTGTTTTTTGTTAACCTTAGATTACTTGACGAGTAAAATTTCAATTTTTTGCAAGTGTTTTCTGGTAACCTTAGATTACTTGACGAGTAAAATTTCAATTTTTTGCAAGTGTTTTCTGGTAATCTTAGATTACTTGGCGAGTAAAATTTCAATTTTTTGCAAGTGTTTTTCTGGTAACCTTAAATTCATGACGAGTAAAATTTCAATTTTTTGCAAGTGTTTTCTGGTAACCTTAGATTACTTGACGAGTAAAATTTCAATTTTTTGCAAGTGTTTTCTGGTAACCTTAGATTGCTTGACGAGTAAAATTTCAATTTTTGCAAGTGTTTTCTGGTAACCTTAGATTACTTGACGAGTAAAATTTCAATTTTTTTGCAGAGTGTTTTCTGGTAACCTTAGATTACTTGGCGAGTAAAATTTCAATTTTTGCATGTGTTTCTGGTAACCTTAGATTACTTGACGAGTAAAATTTCCAATTTTTTGCAAGTGTTTTCTGGTAACCTTGATTACCATGACGAGTAAAATTTCAATTTTTTGCAAGTGTTTTCTGGTAACCTTAGATTACTTGACAGGTAAATTTTCAATTTTTTGAGTGTTTTTTCTGACAACATCTGAATTATGGCTGATAAAATTTCAATTTTTATTGTATTTTTTCAAATAACTTATTAGATTGCTTGACGAGTAAAATTTCAATTTTTTGCAAGTGTTTTCTGACAACATAGTTATTGGCGAGTAAAATTTCAATTTTTTGCAAGTGTTTTCTGGTAACCTTAGATTACTTGACGAGTAAAATTTCAATTTTTTGCAAGTGTTTTCTGTAACCTTAGATTACTTGGGAAGTAAAATTTCCAATTTTTTGCAAGTGTTTTCTGGTAACCTTAGATTACTTGACGAGTAAAATTTCAATTTTTTGCAAGTGTTTTCTGGTAACCTTAGATTACTTGACAGTAAAATTTCAATTTTTTGCAAGTGTTTTTTCTGGTAACCTTAGATTACTTGGCGAGTAAAATTTCAATTTTTTGCAAGTGTTTTCTGGTAACCTTAGATTAATTGACGAGTAAAATTTCAATTTTTTGCAGAATTGTTTTCTGTTAACCTTAGATTACTTGGCGAGTAAAATTTCAATTTTTTGCAAGTGTTTTCTGGTAACCTTAGATTAATTGACGAGTAAAATTTCAATTTTTTGCAAGTGTTTTCTGGTAACCTTGAATTACTTGACGATGGAATTTCGATTTTTTGCAAGTGTTTTCTGGTAACCTTAGATTACTTGACGAGTAAAAATTTCAAATTTTTGCAAGTGTTTTCTGTATTCTTTATGAATTTCGCTGACGAGTAAAATTTCAATTTTTTGCAAGTGTTTCTGGTAACCTTAGATTACTTGGCAGTAAAATTTCAATTTTTTATATAAAGTGTTTTTCATAGTAACCTTAGATTACTTGACGAGTAAAATTTCAATTTTTTGCAAGTGTTTTCTGGTAACCTTGGTCACTTGACGGTAAAATTTCAATTTTTTGCAAGTGTTTTCTGGTAACCTTAGATTGTTGACGGTAAAATTTCTAGTTTCCGCACAAAATGCTACAGTAACCTTAGATTACTTGGCGAGTAAAATTTCAATTTTTTTCAAGTGTTTTCTGGTAACCTTAGATTACTTGACGAGTAAAATTTCAATTTTTTGCAAGTGTTTTCTGAGTAACCTTGGTGAATTCTTGACAGTAAATTTCAAAATTTTTTGGGGTATTTTCTAGTAACCTTAGATTGCTTGGCGAGTAAAATTTCAATTTTTTGCAAGTGTTTTCTGGTAACCTTAGATTACTTGACGAGTAAAATTTCAATTCTTTGCAAATGTTTTCTGGTAACCTTGAATTACTTGGCGAGTAAAATTTCAATTTTTGCAAGTGTTTTTTTCTGGTAACCTTAGATTTACTTGACGGTAAATTTCGATTTTTGCCGAGTGTTTTCTGGTAACCTTGATTACTTGACGAGTAAAATTTCAATTTTTGCAAGTGTTTTCTGGTAAACTTAGATTACTTGGCGAGTAAAATCTCAATTTTTTTGCAAGTGTTTTCTGGTAACCTTAGATTACTTGGCGAGTAAATTTCACGTTTTTTAGTGTTTTCTGGTAATACGATTTTTGGTGGTAAAATTTCAATTTTTTGCAAGTGTTTTCTGGTAACCTTAGATTACTTGGCGAGTAAAATTTCAATTTTTTGCAAAAAGTGTTTTTCTGGTAACCTTAGATTACTTGGCGAAATTAGGAAATTTCGAATTTTTTGCAAGTGTTTTCTGGTAACCTTAGATTACTTGACGAGTAAAATTTCAATTTTTTGCAAGTGTTTTCTGGTAACCTTAGATTGCTTGGTGAGTAAAATTTCAATTTTTTGCAAGTGTTTTCTGGTAACCTTAGATTACTTGGTGAAATTTCATTTTTGCCGGTGTTTTCTGGCAACCTTGAATTACTTGGCAGTAAAATTTCAATTTTTTGCAAGTGTTTTTTGGTAACCTTAGATTACTTGGTGAGTAAAATTTCAATTTTTTGCAAGTGTTTTCTGGTAACCTTAGATTACTTGGCGAGTAAATTTTCAATTTTTGCAGTACTGTAACCTTAGATTACTTGGTGAGTAAAATTTCAATTTTTGCAAGTGTTTTCTGGTAACCTTGAATTCTTGGCGAGTAAAATTTCAGTTTTTTGATGTTCCTAAGTAACCTTAGATTACTTGACGAGTAAAATTTCAATTTTTTGCAAGTGTTTTCTTGTAACGGAATTTACTTGACGATAAAGTTCAATTTTTGAAGGTGTTTTCTGGTAACCTTAGATTACTTGACGAGTAAAATTTCAATTATTTAAAGTGTTTTCTGGTAAACTTAGATTACTTGACGAGTAAAATTTCAATTTTTTGCAAGTGTTTTCTAGTGACTTTTGAATTACTTTGACATTTAAAATTTCAATTTTTTGCCGAGTGTTTTCTGGTAACCTTAGATTATTTAGCGAAGTAAAATTTCAATTTTTTGCAAGTGTTTCTGGTAACCTTAGATTACTTGGCGAGTAAAATTTCAATTTTTTGCAAATGTTTCATTGTACTCAAATTCTTGACGGTAAAATTTCATTTTTGAAGTGTTTTCGTGTATGGGTGCGGCGGTAAATTTTAATTTTTTTGAAAATGTTTTCTGGTAACCTTAGATTACTTGACGAGTAAAATTTCAATTTTTTGCGGGAGTGTTTTCTGGTAACCTTAGATTACTTGGCGAGTGAAATTTCAATTTTTTGCAAGTGTTTTTTGGTAACCTTAGATTACTTGATGAGTAAAATTTCAATTTTTTGCAAGTGTTTTCTGGTAACCTTAGATTACTTGACGAGTAAAATTTCAATTTTTTGCATGTGTTTTCTGGTAACCTTAGATTACTTGACGAGTAAAATTTCAATTTTTTGCAAGTGTTTTCTGGTAACCTTAGATTACTTGACGAGTAAAATTTCAATTTTTTGCAAGTGTTTTTTGGTAAACTTAGATTACTTGACGAGTAAAATTTCAATTTTTGCAAGTGTTTTCTGGTAACGTTAGATTACTTGACGAGTAAAATTTCAATTTTTTGCAAGTGTTTTCTGTTAACCTTAGATTACTTGACGAGTAAAATTTCAATTTTTTGCATTATTTTTTGGTAACCTTAGATTATGACGAGTAAAATTTCAATTTTTTGCAAGTGTTTTCTGGTAACCTTAGATTACTTGGCGAGTAAAATTTCAATTTTTTGCAAGTGTTTTTTGGAACCTTAGATTACTTGGTAAATTTTAAACTTTTTGCAAGTGTTTTCTGGTAACCTTAGATTACTTGGTGAGTAATAAATTTCATTTTTTGCAAGTGTTTTCTGGTAACCTTAGATTACTTGACGAGTAAATTTCAATTTTTGCAAGTGTTTTCTGGTAACCTTAGATTACTTGGCGAGTAAAATCTCCGATTTTTTGATGTTTTCTGGTAACCTTAGATTACTTGGCGAGTAAAATTTCAATTTTTTGCAAGTGTTTTCTGGTAACCTTAGATTACTTGACGAGTAAAATTTCAATTTTTTGCAAGTGTTTTCTGGTAACCTTAGATTACTTGGCAACTTGATAAAATTTTCAGATTTTTTTGCAAGTGTTTTCTGGTAACCTTAGATTACTTGAGTAAAATTTCAATTTTTTGCAAGTGTTTTCTGGTAACCTTAGATTACTTGACGAGTAAAATTTCAATTTTTTGCAAGTGTTTTCTGGTAACCTTAGATTACTTGGTGAGTAAAATTTCAATTTGCAGTGTTTTCTGGTAACCTTAGATTACTTGGTGAGTAAAATTTCAATTTTTTGCAAGTGTTTTCTGGTAACCTTAGATTACTTGGCGAGTAAAATTTCAATTTTTTACAAGTGTTTTTCTGGTAACCTTAGATTACTTGACGAGTAAAATTTCAATTTTTTGCAAGTGTTTTCTGGTAACCTTAGATTACTTGTGGAGTAAAATTTCAGTTTTTTGCAAATTGTTTTTTGGTAACCTTAGATTACTTGACGAGTAAAAAATTTCAATTTTCAGTGTTTTCTGGTAACCTTAGATTACTTGGCAGTAAAATTTCAATTTTTTGCAAGAGGTGTTTTTTGGTAACCTTAAATTCTTGGCAAGTAAAATTTCAATTTTTTGCAAGTGTTTTCTGGTGACGCTAGATTGTTTTGGCGAGTAAAATTTCAATTTTTTGCAAATTGTTTTCTGGTAACCTTAGATTACTTGACGAGTAAAATTTCAATTTTTTGCAAGTGTTTTCTTGTAACCTTAGATTACTTGACATTAAAAGTTCAATTTTTTGCAAGTGTTTTCTGGTAACCTTAGATTACTTGACGAGTAAAATTTCAATTCTTTGCAAGTGTTTTCTGGTAAACTTAGATTACTTGACGAGTAAAATTTCAATTTTTTTTGCAAGTGTTTTCTAGTAACCTTAGATTACTTGACAGTAAAATTTCAATTTTTTGCAAGTGTTTTCTGGTAAACTTAGATTATTTGGCGAGTAAAATTTCAATTTTTTGCAAGTGTTTTTCTGGTAACCTTAGATTACTTGGCGGTAAAATTTTCAATTTTTTGCAAATGTTTTCTGGTAACCTTAGATTACTTGGCGAGTAAAATTTCAATTTTTTGCAAGTGTTTTCTGGTAACCTTAGATTACTTGACGAGTAAAATTTCAATTTTTTGCAAGTGTTTTCTGGTAACCTTAGATTACTTGACGGTAAAATTTCAATTTTTGCAAGTGTTTTTCTGGTAACCTTAGATTACTTGGCGAGTAAAATTTCAATTTTTTGCAAATTATTTTTTAGGCCAGCCTTAGATTACTTGACGAGTAAAATTTCAATTTTTTGCAAGTGTTTTCTGGTAACCTTAGATTACTTGACGAGTAAAATTTCAATTTTTTGCATGTGTTTTCTGCAGTAACCTTAGATTACTTGACAGTAAAATTTCAATTTTTTGCAAGTGTTTTCTGGTAACCTTAGATTACTTGGCAGTGAAATTTCAATTTTTTGCAAGTGTTTTTTGGTAAACTTAGATTGCTTGACGAGTAAAATTTCAATTTTTTGCAAGTGTTTTCTGGTAACGTTAGATTACTTGACAGGTAAAATTTCAATTTTTTGCAAGTGTTTTCTGGTAACTTCTTAGATATTACTTGACGAGTAAATTTCAATTTTTTGCAAGTGTTTTTTGGTAACCTTAGATTACTTGACGAGTAAAATTTCAATTTTTCAAGTGTTTTCTGGTAACCTTAGATTGCTTAGCGAGTAAAATTTCAATTTTTTACCAAGTGTTTTTTTGGAACCTTAGATTACTTGGCAGTAAATTTCTTTTTTGCAAGTGTTTTCTGGTAACCTTAGATTACTTGACGAGTAAAATTTCAATTTTTTGCAAGTGTTTTCTGGTAACCTTAGATTACTTGACGAGTAAAATTTCAATTTTTTGTAGTGTTTTCTGTTATTGTAGATTAACTTGACAGTAAAATTTCAATTCTTTGCAAGTGTTTTCTGGTAACCTTAGATTACTTGGCAGTAAAATTTCAATTTTTGCAAGTGTTTTCTGGTAACCTTAGATTACTTGACGAGTAAAATTTCAATTTTTTTTTTTTTTTTCTGGTAACCTTAGATTACTTGACGAGTAAAATTTCAATTTTTTTTGCAAGTGTTTTCTGGTAACCTTAGATTACTTGTGATAAAATCTCAATTTTTTGCAAGTGTTTTCTGGTAACCTTAGATTACTTGGCGAGTAAAATTTCAATTTTTTGCAAGTGTTTTCTGGTAACCTTAGATTACTTGACGAGTAAAATTTCAATTTTTTGCAAGTGTTTTCTGGTAACCTTAGATTACTTGGCGAGTAAAATTTCAATTTTTTGCAAGTGTTTTCTGGTAACCTTAGATTACTTGGCGAGTAAAATTTCAATTTTTTGCAAGTGTTTTCTGGTAACCTTAGATTGTAATAATTAATTTTAATTTTTTGCAAGTGTTTTCTGGTAACCTTAGATTACTTGGTGAGTAAGAGTACAATTTTTGCAAGTGTTTTCTGGTAACCTTAGATTACTTGGTGAGTAAAATTTAATTTTTTTGGTCATTTTCATATTCTTAGATTACTTGGCAGAGTAAAATTTCAGTTTTTTGCAAGTGTTTTTTGGTAACCTTGAATTACTTGGCGAGTAAAATTTCAATTTTTTTGCAAGTGTTTTCTGGTAACCTTAGATTACTTGGCAAGTAAAATTTCAATTTTTTGCAAGTGTTTTCTGGTAACCTTAGATTACTTGGCGAGTAAAATTTCAATTTTTTGCAAGTGTTTTCTGGTAACCTTAGATTACTTGACGAGTAAAATTTCAATTTTTTGCAAATTGTTTTTCTTGTAACCTTAGATTACTTGACGAGTAAAAGTTCAATTTTTTACCAAATGTTTCTGGTAACCTTAGATTACTTGACGGTAAAATTTCAATTCTTTGCAAGTGTTTTCTGGTAACCTTAGATTACTTGACGAGTAAAATTTCAATTTTTTGCAAGTGTTTTCTGGTAACCTTAGATTACTTGACGAGTAAAATTTCAATTTTTGCAAGTGTTTTCTGGTAACCTTAAGATTATTTGGCAGTAAAATTTCAATTTTTTGCAAGTGTTTTCTGGTAACCTTGGGTACTTGACGGATGAAATTTCAATTTTTTGCAAGTGTTTTCTGGTAACCTTAGATTACTTGACGAGTAAAGATTTCAATTCTTTGCAAGTGTTTTCTGGTAACCTTAGATTACTTGGCGAGTAATTCAATTTTTGCAAGTGTTTTCTGGTAACCTTAGATCGTACTTGACGAGTAAAATTTCAATTTTTTGCAAGTGTTTTCTGGTAACCTTAGATTACTTGACGAGTAAAATTTCAATTTTTTGCAAGTGTTTTCTGGTAACCTTAGATTACTTGGCGAGTAAAATCTCAATTTTTTGCAAGTGTTTTCGTGTAGATTACTTGGCGAGTAAAATTTCAATTTTTTGCAAGTGTTCCAAAATGCTATAGATTACTTGACAGTAAAATTTCAATTTTTTGCAAGTGTTTTCTGGTAACCTTAGATTACTTGGCAGTAAAATTTCAATTTTTTGCAAGTGTTTTCTGGTAACCTTAAAGATTACTTGGCGAGTAAAATTTCAATTTTTTACAAGTGTTTTCTGGTAACCTTAGATTACTTGACGAGTAAAATTTCAATTTTTTGCAAGTGTTTTCTGGTAACCTTAGATTACTTGGTGAGTAAAATTTAATGAATTTTTGCAAGTGTTTTATATGGTAACCTTAGATTACTTGGTGAGTAAAATTTCAATTTTTTGCAAGTGTTTTTCTGGTAACCTTAGATTACTTGGCGGAAATTTCAGTTTTTTGCAAGTGTTTTTTGGTAACCTTAGATTACTTGGCGAGTAAAATTTCAATTTTTTGCAAGTGTTTTCTGGTAACCTTAGATTACTTGGCAAGTAAAATTTCAATTTTTTGCAAGTGTTTTCTGGTAACCTTAGATTACTTGGCGAGTAAAATTTCAATTTTTTTTGCAAGTGTTTTCTGGTAACCTTAGATTGCCGAGCGGGTAAGAGCTGCAATTTTTTAAGTGTTTTCGTAATAACCTTAGATTACTTGACGAGTAAAAGTTCAATTTTTTGCAAATTATTTTGACAGCAACAGATTACTTGACGAGTAAAATTTCAATTCTTTGCAAGTGTTTTTCAGTAACCTTAGATTGCTTGACGAGTAAAATTTCAATTTTTTGCAAGTGTTTTTCTGGTAACCTTAGATTACTTGACGAGTAAAATTTCAATTTTTTGCAAGTGTTTTCTGGTAACCTTAGATTATTTGGCGAGTAAAATTTCAATTTTTTGCAAGTGTTTTCTGGTAACCTTAGATTGCCCGAGTAAAATTTCAATTTTTTTTGCAAAATGTTTTCTGGTAACCTTAGATTACTTGGCGAGTAAAATTTCAATTTTTTGCAAGTGTTTCTGGTAACCTTAGATTACTTGACGAGTAAAATTTCAATTTTTTGCAAGTGTTTTCTGGTAACCTTAGATTGCCGACGAGTAAAATTTCAATTTTTTGCAAGTGTTTTCTGGTAGCTTGTAGATTTGTAGCGATAACGGAGAATTTCAATTTTGCAAGTGTTTTTTGGTAACCTTAAAGTTACTTGACGAGTAAAATTTCAATTTTTTGCAAGTGTTTTTCTGGTAACCTTAGATTACTTGACGGTAAAATTTCGATTTGCATGTGTTTTTCTGGTAACCTTAGATTACTTGACGAGTAAAATTTCAATTTTTTGCAAGTGTTTTTTGGTAACCTTAGATTACTTGACGAGTAAAATTTCAATTTTTTGCAAGTGTTTTTCTGGTAACCTTAGATTACTTGGCGAGTAAAATTTCAATTTTTTGCAAGTGTTTTTTTGGAAACTTAGATTACTTGGCAAGTAAAATTTCACTTTTTTGCAAGTGTTTTCTGGTAACCTTAGATTACTTGACGAGTAAAATTTCAATTTTTTTTGCAAATTGTTTTCTGGTAACCTTAGATTACTTGACGAGTAAAATTTCAATTTTTTGCAAGTGTTTTTTTGTTGCCCTTAATTGTAACAGTAAAATTTCAATTCTTTGCAAGTGTTTTCTGGTAACCTTAGATTATTTGTTGACCAAAAATTTCAATTTTTGCAAGTGTTTTCTGGTAACCTTAGATTACTTGACGAGTAAAATTTCGAATTTTTTTTGCAAGTGTTTTCTGGTAACCTTAGATTACTTGACGAGTAAAATTTCAATTTTTTGCAAGTGTTTTCTGGTAACCTTGAATTACTTGGCGAGTAAAATCTCAATTTTTTGCAAGTGTTTTCTGGTAACCTTAGATTACTTGGCAGGTAAAATTTCAATTTTTTGCAAGTGTTTTCTGGTAACCTTAGATTACTTGACGAGTAAAATTTCAATTTTTTGCAAGTGTTTTCTGGTAACTTCAAATTTCTTGGCGAGTAAAATTTCAATTTTTTGCAAGTGTTTTTCGGTAACCTTAGATTACTTGGTGAGTAAAATTTCAATTTTTTGTAAAGTGTTTTCTTTGGCAACCTTAGATTACTTGGTGAGTAAAATTTTGCAATTTTTTGCAAGTGTTTTCTGGTAACCTTAGATTACTTGGCGTAGAGTGTAAAACTTTCAACTTTTTGCCAAGTGCGTTTTTTTGGTAAATCCTTTTAGATTACTTGGTGAGCAAAATTTCAATTTTTTGCAAGTGTTTTCTGGTAACTCCTTTAGATTACTTGGCTACGAATAAATTTTCAATTTTTTGCAAGTGTTTTTTGGTAACCTTAGATTACTTTGGCGAGTAAAATTTCAATTTTTTGCAAGTGTTTTCTGGTAACCTTAGATTACTTGGTGAGTAAAATTTCAATTTTTGCAAGTGTTTTCTGGTAAACTTAGATTACTTGGCGAGTAAAATTTCAATTTTTTGCAAGTGCGTTTTCTGGTAACCTTTTAGATTACTTTGGCGAGTAAAATTTCAATTTTTTTGCAAGTGTTTTTCTGGTAACCTTAGATTACTTTGACGAGTAAAATTTCAATTTTTTGCAAGTGTTTTCTGGTAACCTTAGATTACTTGGCGATACAAAATTTCAATTTTTTGCAAGTGTTTTTTGGTAACCTTAGATTACTTCGACGAGTAAAATTTCAATTTTTTTGCAAGTGTTTTCTGGTAAAACCTTTTAGATTTACTTGGCGAGTAAAATTTCAATTTTTTTGCAAGTGTTTTTTTGGTAACCTTAGATTACTTGGCAAGCAAAATTTCAATTTTTTGCAAGTGTTTTCTGGTAACCTTTAGATTACTTGGCGAGTAAAATTTCAATTTTTTGCAAGTGTTTTCAGGTAACCTTAGATTACTTGACGAGTAAAATTTCAATTTTTTGCAAAAGTGTTTTCTGGTAACCTTAGATTACTTGACGAGTAAAAGTTCAATGCAAATAATGTTTTCTGGTAACCTTAGATTACTTGACGAGGCAAAATTTCAACTTTTCTTTTTGCAAGCGTTTTCTGGTAACCTTAGACACTTGACGAGTAAAATTTGCACTAATTTTTTTGCAAGCGTTTTCTTGGTAACCTTAGATTACTTGACGAGTAAAAATTTCAATTTTTTGCAAGTGTTTTCTGGTAACCTCAGGATTATTTGGCGAGTAAAATTTCAATTTTTTTGCAAGTGTTTTCTGGTAACCTTAGATTACTTGGCGAGTAAAATTTCAATTTTTTGCAAAATGTTTTCTGGTATAACCTTCAGATTACTTTGGCGAGTAAAATTTCCAATTTTTTTGCAAGTGTTTTTCTGGTAACCTTAGATTACTTGACGAGTAAAATTTCAATTTTTTGCAAGTGTTTTCTGGCAACCTTTAGATTACCTTGACGAGTAAAATTTCAATTTTTTGCAAGTGTTTTCTGGTAACCTTCCAGATTACTTGGCGAGTAAAATTTCAATTTTTTGCAAGTGTTTTTTGGTAACCTTAGATTACTTGACGAGTAAAATTTCAATTTTTTGCAAGTGTTTTCTGGTAACCTTTTAGGATTACCTTGGCGAGTGTAAAATTTCAATTTTTTGCAAGTGTTTTTTGGCAACCTTAGATTACTTGGCAAAGTAAAATTTCAATTTTTTTGCAAGTGTTTTCTGGTAACCTTAGATTACTTTGGCGGAGTAAAAATTTCAATTTTTGCAAGTGTTTTCTGGTAATCCTTAGATTACTTGACGGAGCAAAATTTCAATTTTTTGCAAGTGTTTTCTGGTAACCTTAGATTACTTGACCAATTTTTGCAAGTGTTTTCTGTAACCTTAGATTACTTGACGAGTAAAATTTCAATTTTTTGTAAGTGTTTTCTGGTAACTTTAGATTACTTGACGAGTAAAATTTCAATTTTTTTTGCAAGTGTTTTCTGGTAACCTTAGATTACTTGACGAGTAAAATTTCAATTTTTTAGTGCGTTTTCTGTAACCTTAGATTATTTGGCGAGTAAAATTTCAATTTTTTGCAAGTGTTTTCGGTAACCTTAGATTATTTGGCGAGAAATTTCAATTTTTGCAAGTGTTTGGTAACCTTATCATTTGGCGAGTAAAATTTCAATTTTTGCAAATGTTTTCTGTAACCTTAGATTACTTGGGCGAGTAAAATTTCAATTTTTGCAAGTGTTTTCTGGTAACCTTAGATTGTCGACGAGTAAAATTTCAATTTTTGCAAGTGTTTTCAGTAACCTTAGATTACTGACGAGGAAATTTCACTTTTTTGCAAGTGTTTTCTGGTAACCTTTAGATTACTTGGCGAGTAAAATTCTCAGTTTTTTGCAAGTGTTTTTTGGTAACCTTAGATTACTTGATGAGTAAAATTTCAATTTTTTGCAAGTGTTTCTGGTAACCTTAGGATTACTTTAATGAGTAAAATTTCAATTTTTTGCATGTGTTTTCTGGTAACCTTAGATTACTTGACGAGTAAAATTTCAATTTTTGCAAGTGTTTTCTGTAACCTTAGATTACTTGACGAGTAAAATTTCAATTTTTGCAAGTGTTTTTTGGTAAACTTAGATTACTTGATTTGAGTAAAATTTCAATTTTTTGCAAGTGTTTTCTGGTAACGTTAGATTACTTGACGAGTAAAATTTCAATTTTTTGCAAGTGTTTTCTGGTAACCTTAGATTACTTGACGAGTAAAATTTCAATTTTTTGCAAGTGTTTTTTGGGTAACCTTAGATTACTTGACGAGTAAAATTTCAATTTTTTTGCAAGTGTTTTCTGGTAACCTTAGATTACTTGGCGAGTAAAATTTCAATTTTTGCAAGTGTTTTTTGGAACCTTAGATTACTTGGCAAGAAATTTTCACTTTTTGCAAGTGTTTTCGGTAACCTTAGATTATTTGACGTGAGTAAAATTTCAATTTTTGCAAGTGTTTTCTGGTAACCTTTTTTAGATTACTTGACGAGTAAAATTTCAATTTTTTGCATGTTTTCGGTAACCTTAGGATTACTTGGCAAGTAAAATTTCAATTTTTTGCAAGTGTTTTTCGGTAACCTTAGATTACTAAGAGTAAAATTTCAATTTTTTGCAAGTGTTTTCTGGTAAATTCCAGATTACTTGAGGAGTAAAATTTCAATTTTTTGGGTGCGTTTTCTGGTAACCTAGGATTACCGGCAAGTAAAATTTCAATTTTTTGCAAGTGTTTTCTGGTAACTTTAGGATGGCGAGTAAATTTCAATTTTTTGCAAGTGTTTTCTGGTAACCTTAGATTACTTGGCAAGGAAAATTTCAATTTTTTGCATGTGTTTTTGCAACTTTAGATTACTTGACGAGTAAAATTTCAATTTTTGCAAGTGTTTTCTGGTAACCTAAGATTACTTTGACGAGTAAAATTTCAATTTTTTGCAAGTGTTTTTTGCAACCTTAGATTACTTGACGAGTAAAATTTCAATTTTTGCAAGTGTTTTCTGGTAACTTAGATTACTTGACGAGTAAAATTTCAATTTTTTGCAAGTGTTTTCTGGTAACCTTAGATTACTTGACGTGCACAAAATTTCAATTTTTTGCAAGTGTTTTTTGGTAACCTTAGATTACTTGACGAGTAAAATTTCAATTTTTTGCAAGTGTTTTCTGGTAACCTTAGATTACTTGGCGAGTAAAATTTCAATTTTTTGCAAGTGTTTTCTGTAACCTTTAGAATACTTGCGAGTAAAATTTCAATTTTTGCAAGTGTTTCTTCGGTAACCTTAGATTACTTGGCAAGTAAAATTTTAATTTTTT
>JBBBDQ010011347.1:0-17171 GCA_037127315.1 Ascarosepion bandense
ACAGTCTAAGTGTTAAGAAAGGTAGCTCACTAAATGATTAAAAGATATAGCAATACTACATTCCAAGTGTTAAAAGAGTAGAAGCCTAAGTCATCAAAATATATAGCAAAAATACAGTCTAAGTGTTAAGAAAGGTAGCTCGCCTAAATGATTAAAAGATACATAATACTACATTCCAAGTGTTAAAAAAGTGAGGAAGCCTAAGTCATCAAAATATATGGCAAAAATACAGTCTAGTGTTAAGAAAGGTAGCTCGCTAAATGATTAAAAGATATAGCAATACTACATTCCAAGTGTTAAAAAAGTGAGGAAGCCTAAGTAATTAAAATATATAGCAAAAATACAGTCTAAGTGTTAAGAAAGGTAGCTCGCCTAAATGATTAAAAGATATAGCAATACTACATTCCAAGTGTTAAAAAGTGAGGAAGCCTAAGTCATCAAAATATATAGCAAAAATACAGTCTAAGTGTTAAGAAAGGTAGCTCGCCTAAATGATTAAAAGATATGGCAATACTACATTCCAAGTGTTAAAAAAGTGAGGAAGCCTAAGTCATCAAAATATATAGCAAAAATAGTCTAAGTGTTAAGAAAGGTAGCTCGCCTAAATGATTAAAAGATATAGCAATACTACATTTCAAGTGTTAAAAAAGTGAGGAAGCCTAAGTCATCAAAATATATAGCAAAAATACAGTCTAAGTGTTAAGAAAGGTAGCTCGCCTAAATGATTAAAAGATATAGCAATACTACATTCCAAGTGTTAAAAAAGTGAGGAAGCCTAAGTCACTCAAAATATATAGCAAAAATACAGTCTAAGTGTTAAGAAAGGTAGCTCGCCTAAATGATTAAAAGATATAGCAATACTACATTCCAAGTGTTAAAAAAAGTGAGGAAGCCTAAATGAATAAAATATAGCAAAAATACAGTCTAAGTGTTAAGAAAGGTAGCTCGCCTAAATGATTAAAAGATATAGCAATACTACATTCCAAGTGTTAAAAAAGTGAGGAAGCCTAAGTCATCGATATATAGCAAAAATACAGTCTAAGTGTTAAGAAAGGTAGCTCGCCTAAATGATTAAAAGATATAGCAATACTACATTCCAAGTGTTAAAAAAGTGAGGAAGCCTAAGTCATCAAAATATATAGCAAAAATACAGTCTAAGTGTTAAGAAAGGTAGCTCAACCTAAGTAGTTAAAAGATATAGCAATACTACATTCCAAGTGTTAAAAAAGTGAGGAAGCCTAAGTCATCAAAATATATAGCAAAAATACAGTCTAGTGTTAAGAAAGGTAGCTCGCCTAAATGATTAAAAGATATAGCAATACTACATTCCAAGTGTTAAAAAAGTAGAAGGAAGCCCTATAAGTAATTAAAATATATAGCAAAAATACAGTCTAAGTGTTAAGAAGAGTAGCTCGCCTAAATGATTAAAAGATATAGCAATACTACATTCCAAGTGTTAAAAGTGAGGAAGCCTAAGTCATCAAAATATATAGCAAAAATACAGTCTAAGTGTTAAGAAAGGTAGCTCGCCTAAATGATTAAAAGATATAGCAATACTACATTCCAAGTGTTAAAGTGAGGAAGCTAAGTCATCAAAATATATAGCAAAAATACAGTCTAAGTGTTAAGAAAGGTAGCTCGCCTAAATGATTAAAAGATATAGCAATACTACATTCCAAGTGTTAAAAAAGTGAGGAAGCCTAAGTAATTAAAATATATAGCAAAAATACAGTCTAAGTGTTAAGAAAGGTAGCTCATATAAATGATTAAAAGATATAGCAATACTACATTCCAAGTGTTAAAAAAGTGAGGAAGCCTAAGTAATTAAAATATATAGCAAAAATACAGTCTAAGTGTTAAGAAAGGTAGCTCGCCTAAATGATTAAAAGATATAGCAATACTACATTCCAAGTGTTAAAGAACAGAAGCCTAAGTCATCAAAATATATAGCAAAAATACAGTCTAAGTGTTAAGAAAGGTAGCTCGCCTAAATGATTAAAAGATATAGCAATACTACATTCCAAGTGTTAAAAGTGAGGAAGCCTAAGTAATTAAAATATATAGCAAAAATACAGTCTAAGTGTTAAGAAAGGTAGCTCGCCTAAATGATTAGATATAGCAATACTACATTCCAAGTGTTAAAAAAAAGTGAGGAAGCCTAAGTCATCAAAATATATAGCAAAAATACAGTCTAAGTGTTAAGAAAGGTAGCTCGCCTAAATGATTAAAAAGATATAGCAATACTACATTCCAAGTGTAAAAAGTGAGGAAGCCTAAGTAATTAAAATATATAGCAAAAATACAGTCTAAGTGTTAAGAAAGGTAGCTCGCCTAAATGATTAAAAGATATAGCAATACTACATTCCAAGTGTTAAAAAAGTAGAGGAAGCATAAGTAATTAAAATATATAGCAAAAATACAGTCTAAGTGTTAAGAAAGGTAGCTCGCCTAAATGATTAAAAGATATAGCAATACTACATTCAAGTGTTAAAAAAGTGAGGAAGCCTAAGTCATCAAAATATATAGCAAAAATACAGTCTAAGTGTTAAGAAAAGGTAGCTCGCCTAAATGATTAAAAAGATATAGCAATACTACATTCCAAGTGTTAAAAAAGTGAGGAAGCCTAAGTAATTAAAATATATAGCAAAAATACAGTCTAAGTGTTAAGAAAGGTAGCTCGCCTAAATGATTAAAAGATATAGCAATACCACATTCCAAGTGTTAAAAAAGTGAGGAAGCCTAAGTAATTAAAATATATAGCAAAAATACAGTCTAAGTGTTAAGAAAGGTAGCTCGCCTAAATGATTAAAAGATATAGCAATACTACATTCCAAGTGTTAAAAAAGTGAGGAAGCCTAAGTAATTAAAATATATAGCAAAAATACAGTCTAAGTGTTAAGAAAGGTAGCTCGCTAAATGATTAAAAGATATAGCAATACTACATTCCAAGTGTTAAAAAAGTGAGGAAGCCTAAGTAATTAAAATATATAGCAAAATACGATCTAAGTGTTAAGAAAGGTAGCTCGCCTAAATGATTAAAGATATAGCAATACTACATTCCAAGTGTTAAGTGAGGAAGCCTAAGTCATCAAAATATAGCAAAAATACAGTCTAAGTGTTAAGAAAGGTAGCTCGCCTAAATGATTAAAAGATATAGCAATACTACATTCCAAGTGTTAAAAAAGTGAGAGAAGCCCTAAGTAATTAAAATATATAAGCAAAAATACAGTCTAAGTGTTAAGAAAGGTAGCTCGCCTAAATGATTAAAAGATATAGCAATACTACATTCCAAGTGTTAAAAAAGTGAGGAAGCCTAAAGTCATCAAAATATATAGCAAAAATACAGTCTAAGTGTTAAGAAAGGTAGCTCGCCTAAATGATTAAAAGATATAGCAATACTACATTCTAAGTGTTAAAAGTGAGGAAGCCTAAGTCATCAAAATATATAGCAAAAATACAGTCTAAGTGTTAAGAAAGGTAGCTCGCCTAAATGATTAAAAGATATAGCAATACTACATTCCAAGTGTTAAAAAAGTGAGGAAGCCTAAGTAATTAAAATATATAGCAAAATACAGTCTAAGTGTTAAGAAGGTAGCTCGCCTAAATGATTAAAAGATATAGCAATACTACATTCCAAGTGTTAAAAAAGTGAGGAAGCCTAAGTCATCAAAATATATAGCAAAAATACAGTCTAAGTGTTAAAAAATAGCTCGCCTAAATGATTAAAAGATATAGCAATACTACATTCAAGTGTTAAAAAAGTGAGGAAGCCTAAGTAATTAAAATATATAGCAAAAATACAGTCTAAGTGTTAAGAAAGGTAGCTCGCCTAAATGATTAAAAGATATAGCAATACTACATTCCAAGTGTTAAAAAAGTGAGGAAGCCTAAGTCATCAAAATATATGAACAAAAATACAGTCTAAGTGTTAAGAAAGGTAGCTCGCCTAAATGATTAAAAGATATAGCAATACTACATTCCAAGTGTTAAAAAAGTGAGGAAATGACCTAAGTCATCAAAATATATAGCAAAAATACAGTCTAAGTGTTAGAGAAAGGTAGCTCGCCTAAATGATTAAAAGATATAGCAATACTACATTCCAAGTGTTAAAAAGTGAGGAAGCCTAAGTCATCAAAATATATAGCAAAAATACAGTCTAAGTGTTAAGAAAGGTAGCTCGCCTAAATGATTAAAAGATATAACGATACTACATTCCAAGTGTTAAAAAGTGAGGAAGCCTAAGTCATCAAAATATATAGCAAAAATACAGTCTAAGTGTTAAGAAGAGTAAACTCGCCTAAATGATTAAAAGATATAGCAATACTACATTCCAAGTGTTAAAAAAGTGAGAAGCCTAAGTCATCAAAATATATAGCAAAAATACAGTCTAAGTGTTAAGAAAGGTAGCTCAACCTAAATGATTAAAGATATAGCAATACTACATTCCAAGTGTTAAAAAAGTGAGGAAGCCTAAGTCATCAAAATATATAGCAAAAATACAGTCTAAGTGTTAAGAAAGGTAGCTCGCCTAAATGATTAAAAGATATAGCAATACTACATTCCAAGTGTTAAAAAAGTGAGGAAGCCTAAGTCATCAAAATATATAGCAAATACAGTCTAAGTGTTAAGAAAGGTAGCTCGCCTAAATGATTAAAAGATATAGCAATACTACATTCCAAGTGTTAAAAAAGTGAGGAAGCCTAAGTCATCAAAATATATAGCAAAAATACAGTCTAAGTGTTAAGAAGGTAGCTCGCCTAAATGATTAAAGATATAGCAATACTACATTCCAAGTGTTAAAAAAGTGAGGAAGCCTAAGTCATCAAAATATATAGCAAAAATACAGTCTAAGTGTTAAGAAAGGTAGCTCGCCTAAATGATTAAAAGATATAGCAATACTACATTCCAAGTGTTAAAAAAGTGAGGAAGCCTAAATTATTAAAATATATAGCAAAAATACAGTCTAAGTGTTAAGAAAGGTAGCTCGCCTAAATGATTAAAAGATATAGCAATACTACATTCCAAGTGTTAAAAGTGAGGAAGCCTAAGTCATCAAAATATATAGCAAAAATACAGTCTAAGTGTTAAGAAAGGTAGCTCGCCTAAATGATTAAAGATATAGCAATACTACATTCCAAGTGTTAAAAAAGTGAGGAAGCCTAAGTCATCAAAATATATAGCAAAAATACAGTCTAAGTGTTAAGAAAGGTAGCTCGCCTAAATGATTAAAGATATAGCAATACTACATTCCAAGTGTTAAAAAGTGAGGAAGCCTAAGTCGTAGAACAAATTAGACTTAAATTATGTTAAGAAAGGTAGCTCGCCTAAATGATTAAAAGATATAGCAATACTACATTCCAAGTGTTAAAAAAGTGAGGAAGCCTAAGTCATCAAAATATATAGCAAAAATACAGTCTAAGTGTTAAGAAAGGTAGCTCGCCTAAATGATTAAAAGATATAGCAATACTACATTCCAAGTGTTAAAAAAGTGAGAAGCCCCCTAAGTCATCAAAATATATAGCAAAAATACAGTCTAAGTGTTAAGAAGGTAGCTCGCCTAAATGATTAAAAGATATAGCAATACTACATTCCAAGTGTTAAAAAAGTGAGGAAGCCTAAGTCATCAAAATATATAGCAAAAATGCAGTCTAAGTGTTAAGAAAGGTAGCTCGCCTAAATGATTAAAAGATATAGCAATACTACATTCCAAGTGTTAAAAAAGTGAGGAAGCCTAAGTAATTAAAATATATAGCAAAATACAGTCTAAGTGTTAAGAAAGGTAGCTCACTAAATGATTAAAAGATATAGCAATACTACATTCCAAGTGTTAAAAAAGTGAGGAAGCCTAAGTCATCAAAATATATAGCAAGAAATACAGTCTAAGTGTTAAGAAAGGTAGCTCGCCTAAATGATTAAAAGATATAGCAATACTACATTCCAAGTGTTAAAAAAGTGAGGAAGCCTAAGTCATCAAAATATATAGCAAAAATACAGTCTAAGTGTTAAGAAAGGTAGCTCGCCTAAATGATTAAAAGATATAGCAATACTACATTCCAAGTGTTAAAAAAGTAGAGGAAGCCTAAGTAATTAAAATATATAGCAAAAATACAGTCTAAGTGTTAAGAAAGGTAGCTCATATAAATGATTAAAAAGATATAGCAATACTACATTCCAAGTGTTAAAAAAGTGAGGAAGCCTAAGTAATTAAAATATATAGCAAAAATACAGTCTAAGTGTTAAGAAAGAAAGGTAGCTCGCCTAAATGATTAAAAGATATAGCAATACTACATTCCAAGTGTTAAAAAAGTGAGGAAGCCTAAGTCATCAAAATATATAGCAAAAATACAGTCTAAGTGTTAAGAAAGGTAGCTCGCCTAAATGATTAAAAGATATAGCAATACTACATTCCAAGTGTTAAAAAAGTGAGGAAGCCTAAGTAATTAAAATATATAGCAAAAATACAGTCTAAGTGTTAAGAAAGGGTAATAACTAAATGATTAAAAGATATAGCAATACTACATTCCAAGTGTTAAAAAAGTGAGGAAGCCTAAGTAATTAAAATATATAGCAAAAATACAGTCTAAGTGTTAAGAAAAGGTAAAAGCTCACTAAATGATTAAGATATAGCAATACTACATTCAAGTGTTAAAAAAGTGAGGAAGCCTAAGTAATTAAAATATATAGCAAAATACAGTCTAAGTGTTAAGAAAGGTAGCTCGCCTAAATGATTAAAAGATATAGCAATACTACATTCCAAGTGTTAAAAAAGTGAGGAAGCCTAAGTAATTAAAATATATAGCAAAAATACAGTCTAAGTGTTAAGAAAGGTAGCTCGCCTAAATGATTAAAAGATATAGCAATACTACATTCCAAGTGTTAAAGAATTAGGAAGCCTAAGTAATTAAAATATATAGCAAAAATACAGTCTAAGTGTTAAGAAAGGTAGCTCGCCTAAATGATTAAAAGATATAGCAATACTACATTCCAAGTGTTAAAAAAGTGAGGAAGCCTAAGTAATTAAAATATATAGCAAAAATACAGTCTAAGTGTTAAGAAAGGTAGCTCGCCTAAATGATTAAAAGATATAGCAATACTACATTCCAAGTGTTAAAAAAAGTGAGGAAGCCTAAGTAATTAAAATATATAGCAAAAATACAGTCTAAGTGTTAAGAAAGGTAGCTCGCCTAAATGATTAAAAGATATAGCAATACTACATTTAAGAAGTGTTAAAAAAGTGAGGAAGCCTAAGTAATTAAAATATATGAAAATACAGTCTAAGTGTTAAGAAAGGTAGCTCGCCTAAATGATTAAAAGATATAGCAATACTACATTCCAAGTGTTAAAAGAGTGAGGAAGCCTAAGTAATTAAAATATATAGCAAAAATACAGTCTAAGTGTTAAGAAAGGTAGCTCGCCTAAATGATTAAAAGATATAGCAATACTACATTCCAAGTGTTAAAAAAGTGAGGAAGCCTAAGTAATTAAAATATATAGCAAAAATACAGTCTAAGTGTTAAGAAAAGGTAGCTCGCCTAAATGATTAAAAGATATAGCAATACTACATTCCAAGTGTTAAAAAAGTGAGGAAGCCTAAGTAATTAAAATATGTAAAAATACAGTCTAAGTGTTAAGAAAGGTAGCTCGCCTAAATGATTAAAAGATATAGCAATACTACATTCCAAGTGTTAAAAAAGTGAGGAAGCCTAAGTCATCAAAATATATGGCAAAAATACAATTAAGTGTTAAGAAAGGTAGCTCGCCTAAATGATTAAAAGATATAGCAATACTACATTCCAAGTGTTAAAAAAGTGAGGAAGCCTAAGTAATTAAAATATATAGCAAAAATACAGTCTAAGTGTTAAGAAAGGTAGCTCGCCTAAATGATTAAAAGATATAGCAATACTACATTCCAAGTGTTAAAAAAGTGAGGAAGCCTAAGTCATCAAAATATATAGCAAAATACAGTCTAAGTGTTAAGAAAGGTAGCTCGCCTAAATGATTAAAAGATATAGCAATACTACATTCCAAAGTGTTAAAAAAGTGAGGAAGCCTAAGTCATCAAAATATATAGCAAAAATACAGTCTAAGTGTTAAGAAAGGTAGCTCGCCTAAATGATTAAAAGATATAGCAATACTACATTCCAAGTGTTAAAGAAGTGAGGAAGCCTAAGTAATTAAAATATATAGCAAAAATACAGTCTAAGTGTTAAGAAAGGTAGCTCGCCTAAATGATTAAAAGATATAGCAATACTACATTCCAAGTATTTAAAAAAAGTGAGGAAAGCCTAAGTCATCAAAATATATAGCAAAAATACAGTCTAAGTGTTAAGAAAGGTAGCTCGCCTAAATGATTAAAAGATATAGCAATACTACATTCCAAGTGTTAAAAAAGTGAGGAAGCCTAAGTAATTAAAATATATAGCAAAAATACAGTCTAAGTGTTAAGAAAGGTAGCTCGCCTAAATGATTAAAAGATATAGCAATACTACATTCAAGTGTTAAAAAGTGAGGAAGCCTAAGTCATCAAAATATATAGCAAAAATACAGTCTAAGTGTTAAGAAAGGTAGCTCGCCTAAATGATTAAAAGATATAGCAATACTACATTCCAAGTGTTAAAAAAGTGAGGAAGCCTAAGTAATTAAAATATATAGCAAATACAGTCTAAGTGTTAAGAAAGGTAGCTCGCCTAAATGATTAAAAGATATAGCAATACTACATTCCAAGTGTTAAAAAAGTGAGGAAGCCTAAATTGTCAAAATATATAGCAAAATACAGTCTAAGTGTTAAGAAAGGTAGCTCGCCTAAATGATTAAAAGATATAGCAATACTACATTCCAAGTGTTAAGTGAGGAAGCCTAAGTCATCAAAATATATAGCAAAAATACAGTCTAAGTGTTAAGAAAGGTAGCTCGCCTAAATGATTAAAAGATATAGCAATACTACATTCCAAGTGTTAAAAAAGTGAGAAGCCTAAGTCATCAAAATATATAGCAAAAATACAGTCTAAGTGTTAAAGAAGGTAGCTCGCCTAAATGATTAAAGAATATAGCAATACTACATTCAAGTGTTAAAAAAGTGAGGAAGCCTAAGTCATCAAAATATATAGCAAAAATACAGTCTAAGTGTTAAGAAAGGTAGCTCGCCTAAATGATTAAAAGATATAGCAATACTACATTCCAAGTGTTAAAAAGTGAGGAAGCCTAAGTCATCAAAATATATAGCAAAAATACAGTCTAAGTGTTAAGAAGAGGTAGCTCGCCTAAATGATTAAAAGATATAGCAATACTACATTCCAAGTGTTAAAAAATTGAGGAAACCTAAGTCATCAAAATATATAGCAAAAATACAGTCTAAGTGTTAAGAAAGGTAGCTCGCCTAAATGATTAAAAGATATAGCAATACTACATTCAAGTGTTAAAAAAGTGAGGAAGCCTAAGTCATCAAAATATATAGCAAAAATACAGTCTAAGTGTTAAGAAAGGTAGCTCGCCTAAATGATTAAAAGATATAGCAATACTACATTCCAAGTGTTAAAAAAGTGAAACTAAAGTCATCAAAATATATAGCAAAAATACAGTCTAAGTGTTAAGAAAGGTAGCTCGCCTAAATGATTAAAAGATATAGCAATACTACATTCCAAGTGTTAAAAAAGTGAGGAAGCCTAAGTCATCAAAATATATAGCAAAAATACAGTCTAAGTGTTAAGAAAGGTAGCTCGCCTAAATGATTAAAAGATATAGCAATACTACATTCCAAGTGTTAAAAAAGTGAGGAAGCCTAAGTAATTAAAATATATAGCAAAAATACAGTCTAAGTGTTAAGAAGGTAGCTCGCCTAAATGATTAAAAGATATAGCAATACTACATTCAAGTGTTAAAAGTGAGGAAGCCTAAGTAATTAAAATATATAGCAAAAATACAGTCTAAGTGTTAAGAAAGGTAGCTCGCCTAAATGATTAAAAGATATAGCAATACTACATTCCAAGTGTTGACCTAAGTAATTAAAATATATAGCAAAAATACAGTCTAAGTGTTAAGAAAGGTAGCTCGCCTAAATGATTAAAAGATATAGCAATACTACATTCCAAGTGTTAAAAAAGTGGGAAATATAAGTAATTAAAATATATAGCAAAAATACAGTCTAAGTGTTAAGAAAGGTAGCTCGCCTAAATGATTAAAAGATATAGCAATACTACATTCCAAGTGTTAAAAAAGTGAGAAGCCTAAGTAATTAAAATATATAGCAAAAATACAGTCTAAGTGTTAAGAAAGGTAGCTCGCCTAAATGATTAAAAAGATATAGCAATACTACATTCCAAGTGTTAAAAAAGTGAGGAAATAAGTAATTAAAATATATAGCAAAAATACAGTCTAAGTGTTAAGAAAGGTAGCTCGCCTAAATGATTAAAAGATATAACAATACTACATTCCAAGTGTTAAAAAAGTGAGGAAGCCTAAGTAATTAAAATATATAGCAAAAATACAGTCTAAGTGTTAAGAAAGGTAGCTCGCCTAAATGATTAAAAGATATAGCAATACTACATTCCAAGTGTTAAAAAAGTGAGGAAGCCTAAGTCATAAAATATATAGCAAAAATACAGTCTAAGTGTTAAGAAAGGTAGCTCGCCTAAATGATTAAAGATATAGCAATACTACATTCCAAGTGTTAAAAAATTGAGGAAGCCTAAGTCATCAAAATATATATAGCAAAAATACAGTCTAAGTGTTAAGAAAGGTAGCTCGCCTAAATGATTAAAAGATATAGCAATACTACATTCCAAGTGTTAAAAAAGTGAGGAAGCCTAAGTCATCAAAATATATAGCAAAAATACAGTCTAAGTGTTAAGAAGGTAGCTCGCCTAAATGATTAAAAGATATAGCAATACTACATTCCAAGTGTTAAAAAAGTGAGGAAGCCTAAGTAATTAAAATATATAGCAAAAATACAGTCTAAGTGTTAAGAAAGGTAGCTCGCCTAAATGATTAAAAGATATAACAATACTACATTCCAAGTGTTAAAAAAGTGAGGAAGCCTAAGTCATCAAAATATATAGCAAAAATACAGTCTAAGTGTTAAGAAAGGTAGCTCGCCTAAATGATTAAAAGATATAGCAATACTACATTCCAAGTGTTAAAAAAGTGAGGAAGCCTAAGTAATTAAAATATATAGCAAAAATACAGTCTAAGTGTTAAGAAAGGTAGCTCGCCTAAATGATTAAAAGATATAGCAATACTACATTCCAAGTGTTAAAAAAGTGAGGAAGCCTAAGTAATTAAAATATATAGCAAAAATACAGTCTAAGTGTTAAGAAAGGTAGCTCGCCTAAATGATTAAAAGATATAGCAATACTACATTCCAAGTGTTAAAAAAGTGAGGAAGCCTAAGTAATTAAAATATATAGCAAAAATACAGTCTAAGTGTTAAGAAAGGTAGCTCGCCTAAATGATTAAAAGATATAGCAATACTACATTCCAAGTGTTAAAAAGTGAGGAAACTAAGTAATTAAAATATATAGCAAAAATACAGTCTAAGTGTTAAGAAAGGTAGCTCGCCTAAATGATTAAAAGATATAGCAATACTACATTCCAAGTGTTAAAAAATTGAGGAAGCCTAAGTAATTAAAATATATAGCAAAAATACAGTCTAAGTGTTAAGAAAGGTAGCTCCTTTCAAATGATTAAAAGATATAGCAATACTACATTCCAAGTGTTAAAAAAGTGAGGAAGCCTAAGTAATTAAAATATATAGCAAAAATACAGTCTAAGTGTTAAGAAAGGTAGCTCGCCTAAATGATTAAAAGGAATGTAGCAATACTACATTCAAGGTAATTAAAAAAGTGAGGAAGCCTAAGTAATTAAAATATATGTAAAAAATACAGTCTAAGTGTTTAAGAAAGACAGCTCCTTTAAATGATTAAAAGATATAGCAATACTACATTCCAAGTGTTAAAAAAGTGAGAAGCCTAAGTCATCAAAATATATAGCAAAAATACAGTCTAAGTGTTAAGAAAGGTAGCTCGCCTAAATGATTAAAAGATATAGCAATACTACATTCCAAGTGTTAAAAAAGTGAGGAAGCCTAAGTCATCAAAATATATAGCAAAAAAATACAGTCTAAGTGTTAAGAAAGGTAGCTCGCCTAAATGATTAAAAGATATAGCAATACTACATTCCAAGTGTTAAAAAAAGTGAGGAAGCCTAAGTCATCAAAATATATAGCAAAAATACAGTCTAAGTGTTAAGAAAGGTAGCTCGC
Source organism: Ascarosepion bandense (assembly GCA_037127315.1). NCBI lineage: Eukaryota > Metazoa > Mollusca > Cephalopoda > Sepiida > Sepiidae > Ascarosepion > Ascarosepion bandense. The sequence goes on from JBBBDQ010011347.1 coordinate 12,257, forward strand.
CTAAATGATTAAAAGATATAGCAATACTACATTCCAAGTGTTAAAAAAGTGAGGAAGCCTAAGTCATCAAAATATATAGCAAAAATACAGTGGTGTTAAGAAAGGTAGCTCGCCTAAATGATTAAAAGATATAGCAATACTACATTCCAAGTGTTAAAAAAGTGAGGAAGCCTAAGTAATTAAAATATATAGCAAAAATACAGTCTAAGTGTTAAGAAAGGTAGCTCGCCTAAATGATTAAAGATATAACAATACTACATTCCAAGTGTTAAAAAAGTGAGGAAACTAAGTCATCAAAATATATAGCAAAAATACAGTCTAAGTGTTAAGAAAGGTAGCTCGCCTAAATGATTAAAAGATATAGCAATACTACATTCAAGTGTTAAAAAAGTGAGGAAGCCTAAGTCATCAAAATATATAGCAAAAAAATACAGTCTAAGTGTTAAGAAGGTAGCTCGCCTAAATGATTAAAAGATATAGCAATACTACATTCCAAGTGTTAAAGTGAGGAAGCCTAAGTCATCAAAATATGTAAAAATACAGTCTAAGTGTTAAGAAAGGTAGCTCGCCTAAATGATTAAAAGATATAGCAATACTACATTCCAAGTGTTAAAAAAGTGAGGAAGCCTAAGTAATTAAAATATATAGCAAAAATACAGTCTAAAGTGTTAAGAAAAGGTAGCTCGCCTAAATGATTAAAAGATATAGCAATACTACATTCCAAGTGTTAAAAAAGTGAGGAAGCCTAAGTAATTAAAATATATAGCAAAAATACAGTCTAAGTGTTAAGAAAGGTAAACTCCTTCTAAATGATTAAAAGATATAGCAATACTACATTCCAAGTGTTAAAAAAGTGAGGAAGCCTAAGTAATTAAAATATATAGCAAAAATACAGTCTAAGTGTTAAGAAAGGTAGCTCGCCTAAATGATTAAAAGATATAGCAATACTACATTCCAAGTGTTAAAAAAGTGAGGAAGCCTAAGTCATCAAAATATATAGCAAAAATACAGTCTAAGTGTTAAGAAAGGTAGCTCGCCTAAATGATTAAAAGATATAGCAATACTACATTCCAAGTGTTAAAAAGTGAGGGAAAGCACAAGTAATTAAAATATATAGCAAAAATACAGTCTAAGTGTTAAGAAGGTATCGCCTAAATGATTAAAAGATATAGCAATACACTACATTCCAAGTGTTAAAAAGTGAGGAAGCCTAAGTAATTAAAATATATAGCAAAAATACAGTCTAAGTGTTAAGAAAGGTAGCTCGCCTAAATGATTAAAAGATATAGCAATACTACATTCCAAGTGTTTAAAAAGTGAGGAAGCCTAAGTCATCAAAATATATAGCAAAAATACAGTCTAAGTGTTAAGAAAGGTAGCTCGCCTAAATGATTAAAAGATATAGCAATACTACATTCAAGTGTTAAAAAAGTGAGGAAGCCTAAGTCATCAAAATATATAGCAAAAATACAGTCTAAGTGTTAAGAAAGGTAGCTCGCCTAAATGATTAAAAGATATAGCAATACTACATTCCAAGTGTTAAAAAAGTGAGGAAGCCTAAGTCATCAAAATATATAACTTAAAAATACAGTCTAAGTGTTAAGAAAGGTAGCTCGCCTAAATGATTAAAAGATATAGCAATACTACATTCCAAGTGTTAAAAAAGTGAGGAAGCCTAAGTAATTAAAATATATAGCAAATACAGTCTAAGTGTTAAGAAAGGTAGCTCGCCTAAATGATTAAAAGATATAGCAATACTACATTCCAAGTGTTAAAGTGAGGAAGCCTAAGTAATTAAAATATATAGCAAAAATACAGTCTAAGTGTTAAGAAAGGTAGCTCGCCTAAATGATTAAAAGGTACAGCAATACTACATTCCAAGTGTTAAAAAAGTGAAGCCTAAGTCATCAAAATATATAGCAAAAATACAGTCTAAGTGTTAAGAAAGGTAGCTCGCCTAAATGATTAAAAGATATAGCAATACTACATTCCAAGTGTTAAAAAAGTGAGGAAGCCTAAGTCATCAAAATATATAGCAAAAATACAGTCTAAGTGTTAAGAAAGGTAGCTCGCCTAAATGATTAAAAGATATAGCAATACTACATTCCAAGTGTTAAAAAAGTGAGGAAGCCTAAGTCATCAAAATATATAGCAAAAATACAGTCTAAGTGTTAAGAAAGGTAGCTCGCCTAAATGATTAAAAGATATAGCAATACTACATTCCAAGTGTTAAAAAAGTGAGGAAAGCCTAAGTAATTAAAATATATAGCAAAAATACAGTCTAAGTGTTAAGAAGGTAGCTCGCCTAAATGATTAAAAGATATAGCAATACTACATTCCAAGTGTTAAAAAAGTGAGGAAGCCTAAGTAATTAAAATATATAGCAAAAATACAGTCTAAGTGTTAAGAAAGGTAGCTCGCCTAAATGATTAAAAGATATAGCAATACTACATTCCAAGTGTTAAAAGTGAGGAAGCCTAAGTAATTAAAATATATAGCAAAAATACAGTCTAAGTGTTAAGAAAGGTAGCTCGCCTAAATGATTAAAAGATATAGCAATACTACATTCCAAGTGTTAAAAAAGTGAGGAAGCCTAAGTCATCAAAATATATAGCAAAAATACAGTCTAAGTGTTAAGAAAGGTAGCTCGCCTAAATGATTAAGATATAGCAATACTACATTCCAAGTGTTAAAAAAGTGAGGAAGCTAAGTAATTAAAATATATAGCAAAAATGCAGTCTAAGTGTTAAGAAAAGGTAGCTCGCCTAAATGATTAAAAGATATAGCAATACTACATTCCAAGTGTTAAAAAAAGTGAGGAAGCCTAAGTAATTAAAATATATAGCAAAAATACAGTCTAAGTGTTAAGAAAGGTAGCTCGCCTAAATGATTAAAAGATATAGCAATACTACATTCAAGTGTTAAAAAAGTGAGGAAGCCTAAGTAATTAAAATATATAGCAAAAATACAGTCTAAGTGTTAAGAAAGGTAGCTCGCCTAAATGATTAAAAGATATAGCAATACTACATTCCAAGTGTTAAAAAAGTGAGGAAGCCTAAGTCATCAAAATATATAGCAAAAATACAGTCTAAGTGTTAAGAAAGGTAGCTCGCCTAAATGATTAAAAGATATAGCAATACTACATTCCAAGTGTTAAAAAGTGAGGAAGCCTAAGTCATCAAAATATATAGCAAAAATACAGTCTAAGTGTTAAGAAAGGTAGCTCGCCTAAATGATTAAAAGATATAGCAATACTACATTCCAAGTGTTAAAAAAGTAGAGGAAGCCTAAGTAATTAAAATATATAGCAAAAATACAGTCTAAGTGTTAAGAAAGGTAGCTCGCCTAAATGATTAAAAGATATAGCAATACTACATTCCAAGTGTTAAAAAAGTGAGGAAGCCTAAGTCATCAAAATATATAGCAAAAATACAGTCTAAGTGTTAAGAAAGGTAGCTCGCCTAAATGATTAAAAGATATAGCAATACTACATTCCAAGTGTTAAAAAAGTGAGGAAGCCTAAGTAATTAAAATATATAGCAAAAATACAGTCTAAGTGTTAAGAAAGGTAGCTCGCCTAAATGATTAAAAGATATAGCAATACTACATTCCAAGTGTTAAAAAAGTGAGGAAGCCTAAGTAATTAAAATATATAGCAAAAATACGATCTAAGTGTTAAGAAAGGTAGCTCGCCTAAATGATTAAAAGATATAGCAATACTACATTCCAAGTGTTAAAAAAGTGAGGAAGCCTAAGTAATTAAAATATATAGCAAATACAGTCTAAGTGTTAAGAAAGGTAGCTCGCCTAAATGATTAAAAGATATAGCAATACTACATTCCAAGTGTTAAAAAAGTGAGGAAGCCTAAGTCATCAAAATATATAGCAAAATACAGTCTAAGTGTTAAGAAGGTAGCTCGCCTAAATGATTAAAAGATATAGCAATACTACATTCCAAGTGTTAAAAAAGTGAGGAAGCCTAAGTCATCAAAATATATAGCAAAAATACAGTCTAAGTGTTAAGAAAGGTAGCTCGCCTAAATGATTAAAGAATGTAGCAATATACATTCAAGTGTTAAAAGTAGAAGCCTAAGTAATTAAAATATATAGCAAAAATACAGTCTAAGTGTTAAGAAAAGGTAGCTCGCCTAAATGATTAAGATATAGCAATACTACATTCCAAGTGTTAAAAAAGTGAGGAAGCCTAAGTCATCCAAAATATATAGCAAAAATACAGTCTAAGTGTTAAGAAAGGTAGCTCGCCTAAATGATTAAAAGATATAGCAATACTACATTCCAAGTGTTAAAAGTGAGAAGCCTAAGTAATTAAAATATATAGCAAAAATACAGTCTAAGTGTTAAGAAAGGTAGCTCGCCTAAATGATTAAAAGATATAGCAATACTACATTCCAAGTGTTAAAAAAGTAGAAGCCTAAGTAATTAAAATATATACTTAAAAATACAGTCTAAGTGTTAAGAAAGGTAGCTCGCCTAAATGATTAAAAGATATAGCAATACTACATTCCAAGTGTTAAAAAAGTGAAGCCTAAGTAGTGAAATATATAGCAAATACAGTCTAAGTGTTAAGAAGGTAAAGCTCCTTTAAATGATTAAAGATATAGCAATACTACATTCCAAGTGTTAAAAAAGTGAGGAAGCCTAAGTAATTAAAATATATAGCAAAATACAGTCTAAGTGTTAGAAAGGTAGCTCTTCAAATGATTAAAAGATATAGCAATACTACATTCCAAGTGTTAAAAAAGTGAGGAAGCCTAAGTCATCAAAATATATAGCAAAAATACAGTCTAAGTGTTAAGAAAGGTAGCTCGCCTAAATGATTAAAAGATATAGCAATACTACATTCCAAGTGTTAAAAAAGTGAGGAAGCCTAAGTAATTAAAATATAGTAACAATA
>JBBBDQ010011350.1:0-21805 GCA_037127315.1 Ascarosepion bandense
CCTTTGCCAGCATTTCACCTCTGCACGCAATTCTGCGGCCATGTTCGTTGCCTCAGGAGACATTCTTGAACCTAGCCCCAACTACCAGAGCTTGGTCCTTCTTGATAAGCAAGGAGGCCTGCTCCGCCCTAGCTAAGGCTACGTCCCCACTACTATCGGATTTGATAGCCTGATCATGTAGCTTCTACTGCCGTTTGTGCTGCTAATCTTTCTAGATTGAGTCGACGGCTATATTCAGCAGCAAACGATCTAATATTGATTTCAAGGATCCCACCACTCTATTCCCAACCACAGCCCCGTCAATTCCGCTTTATCGTTAGTTTCAACTGGTCCTGGAAATCTTGCTCTTCAAACAATGAACAGTTCAATCTAGCAACTCAGCCAATTTAATCCTAGTTTATCTATGCCATGCCAGAACCCATCAGATCCAAAGGAGTAAATATCGAATGAAAACTTGGACAACCTAAGAGCCCTTACATCGACTCTCCTCACTAAGACTCGGTCGACGAAGCTAGCACGCACCACCGTGCCGGAGCTGCCCCTATTAGTCCAAGTCCATACTATATCCTGGTGTTCATTTCGGTACTTATCGACAAGATCGAACCTGTCGATAAAGTCCCGAAATAAGCGCATATCCGGGTTGTTAGTACCGATCTTTCCCTCATGCGATCTATCGGGGTCAAGGACGGCATTCCACTGCCTGCTAAAACTACCCGACGAGATGTCGTCAAAACGGCTCGATCTGCCGAAACAAAGCAGGACGCCTGCATGGACATTGGGCGCATAAACCCCAATGAGACGAAGAGACTTATCCTTTATAGTAAACATCCAGCACACAAAAGTCTTGCCTGCCGGATCTGCGAACATTACGGGGTACACGCCGCATTCAAGGACCTGTTTGCATCAGCCAGGAACACCTCTCGAGCGTCCATCAAAACATGCTGAATAGAGGGCGAACCTCCTAGACAGTATATCCTCAAGTGATCGCGAGTTGAAAACCGGGTCTCCCGTATACAACATACATTCACACCGAGGCGCTGAAGATCACGGCTGAGACACGCCCTGCGTGACTCTGATCTCAGGCCCCGGCCATTTATGCGAAGCACCAGAGAGCCATTATCAGTCCGATTAGGGTTGAGGCACTGTACCAACATCTCAGGGGACATACCGACGGCCTCGTCCATTGAGCCTTGGCCCATCTCAGTCTTGATAGTGCCATCATTGGTTATGTGGCCACCAATATCCAGGGGAGCCCAGGCATCTTAAAGCTCTGTAAAGGGAAGGGTGAACAAAAATAGGGTCCTCCCAGAACAAAACTGATCCAAATTCCTCTTGGCCATCGTTTGTGAAGTACATGCCAATTGGAGGGCTCACATTCTGGATGAGTCATTGCCTCTCCAAGGAGCAATCTATGGCCATGGGTTTGACCCTCAAATTCAGATCTCACCACTGTCAAAAGTCTTTTGGCCTCTGGAAAGTTAAGTGGATCTTCAACATCTTTGTTTTGATGCATTTCAGTATTTCCACAATGTTTTGACCTTTACATTGATTACTAGGCCTTTTTGGGCAGTGTCCTCCGAGACACGGCAAAAACATCCTGCCCCACATTAAAAGGAGGCTTTTTTTTTCTTTTTTTTTCTTTGCCGCTTATTGTGTCCGCTTTGCTCTTTAAATGAATCTTTGGCGGGGATTGGAGAAGGGAGTCGGTGTTGCGGGGGTAGCAGATACACCTTGGGGAAGAAAGGGGTAGAACTAGCTGGGGATAAACCATGAGAAGGACTGGAGGAAGGGACAGGAGAGAAGGGGCTGAAGGGACTGGTGATGGTTTTTGGGTCATGGTCATTTTGAAGGGGTGGGTCAAGGATTTTGTCATGGGAGGAGGTGCCATAATTCTTTTTTGTGGAGGAGAAGTAGGGGCAGACACTGACGCTGCTGATGATTTCTTGGGTCTTACTTAATTCTAGAGCCTTTTGGTGCCTTCAGTTTTTTAATCTTTTCCAGTTGGGCTCCGCCTGTTTTTGAATTTCCGTTAACGGAGCATCTTGGTGAACTGCCGGGACATCGCTCCATTGCTGATAGAGGGAGCGGACTGTTGGTGTCATCCCTAGTGGCCCAGGGACTGGAGGTCCCGCTGCTCGGTTTTCTTCCCTTTGGCTCTAGTAACGACACGCCATTCTCCGTCGTCTTTGTCCTTAACCACACCAGTGGCAGGCTTCAGAATTTGAGAGGATGGGGCCGAGACCCACCCGGGCTTTTAAGTCCCCGGACCGTGCCGCTACTAGGGCCCGTTACAGGCGTTGCGGAACTACAATTTTCAGGCTTAGGGTATTTTGGTCGCCAGCGCGGCCGGAGCACCAGAGGCTCTCTCTGGACAGAAGGAGGACAGGTGACCAATCTGCCCACACTTCCAGCAAGATGGGTTTCTTCGCCTGGTCACTACGACCGGCATTTTCCGGCCGCAATAGTCCAAGCAGTTGGGGACGGACTCGAAGGCATCTTGATCCATCAATATATCAAACATCCATCCCCCGTTCAAGTTGTCGGATGAGGCTGCCAATATTTTGGCCATATTTCTTTAAATAGGACGCCAGATGTTCACCGGTGCAACCTGAGGAGGAACCTCTCATATACTGCTACCGTGGTCCTCCTTCGGCCTTCATATATTGTCCTGATTATTAGGTCGTTAGTGATCAATTCCTTGCTCACTACTTCCAAGCAATCTTCAGGTGAGGGGTAGCAGTACGTCCCACGTGAGAAAACCCGGTCCCCTTATAACTCTTTGGGGCTTAACCCCTAGGGACACCAGTGTTCGAATCACTGTGTCTTTCGTGGAGCGACACAAATTTTGCGCGTACGCTTGTCCACCACGAAGACCGACACCATTCTTTTTTCAAACTTTTGTAATTCCTGGGGTTTTCCAAAAGTCCGTCATCTTTCAAAGATGGATCTAAACCTTAGCCCTCTCCAGAAACTCCTAATGTTTATAATGCAACTCGGTGGGGACTTCCAACAACAGGGCGATTCCCCGGCCTCAGCATCCTTCGTATTGTCATTCTTATTCTTTCGTACTTGAAGTCTTCTGGCCTTTCTCGCCACCATATTCTTGGTCACATTTTTCGGAAGAGGGGGATAAGCTTCCTCATCTTTATGGGGGGGGGGGGGGCCCTCAAAAGGCGGCTCAAAATTCAGCTCTTTAAAAACGACCGACCTGAGTCGGCCATTTTTCAATTCCAAATCACCAGGAAACAATTATATTTTTCTCCTCCGTAACTAAATAGGGGAATGGGGAGGGGGAAAGGGGGTGGAATGGGGGTTATACAAATTAACCTTGCAGACAAATAACAATGCAGACAAAAGGAAACAAATGAAAGTAAACATATGACTAGCCTTTAGCGGCCAAAATATAATAACAATATCCTTTTTTTTAAACGAAATTAACCTCTTGAGAGGTTTAACAAACAACCAATAAACTTATTAAAAATACAAATTTAAAATATGTAACAAAAATAGACACGCAAAAGAGTTGCCTAAAGGCTACCTTGCAAACGGGGAGGGCAGCTGAAAAGGCAAAAGGAGGAAAACAAACAGTTAAATGATCAGTTTCTGGTCAAATAAAATAAAAGATACTATTAACAAATTTTTTTTTTTTTTTTTTTTTTTTTAAATAAAAATAAATCTGGCACTTAAGAAGCACTGAAACAAAAATGAAAACAGAAAATAAAAGAAAATGGCTGACCTAAACAAAACAAATATGGCCAAAATAATGGAAAATAAATACAAAAAGTTAGAAACGGCAAGCTAAAAATAAAACAACAAAGCAAGAAAACAAAATAAAATAAAATAAACTTATCGGTACAAAGAAAGGTCTCTTTGTGTACAAAATTCAGTCCAAATAAAAAATAAGCTTTCAACAAAAAGTCCAAGCTGAAACAAAGCAGAGGTCAGAGCAGTCGTAAAAATGACAAACCACGTCCAACAACAACTACATGGCAATTATTTATTTTTGTAAAATTTACAAAAAATGCGGCACAAGGCCTCTCAAAATTGTGGGGATGGGGAAGGCTGGTTCTATCTGTCTTACATTAACTTAGCTAGACCTACCTCACTGACCCAAGCAGACAGTATAATATCCCTTGCACCAAAACATCACAATCTTACGTACCATTCTTGCTACGAGCACCACAATGCCTCATAATACACTCTAAGAAAGTCTAACTAAACCCATATGTACAATTTGTCTGTGGGGGTGGGGGAAATAACACTTAAAATTGCAAACCCCAATGATTTTTATACAACGAATGAAAATATATACAAAACTAAACAAAATTGATGTTAGTATTAAACCTACAATCTCTATCCGTGACAGAAACATCAGTTAGCTGGGCGAAATTTTAGCGGGGCTGGCAGATCTCAAACAGTCATACACACAACCACGCACACACACACAAACACAATAACAAATACGAAAATAAACACACTCGAAACGAAAGATGCCCCGCTCTACCAGGAACTGTTATCTCTAATCACCTAAAAAGTGGGGAAGGGCTGGGGAATTAAACCAAAAGAGAGAGGGCACAAAAAATAAAAAAGTGGGGCCAATGCCCATGCATACCCTAGCTAAGTTTAACCATCATTAAAACATAAAAAGACAAATTAACTAAACTATCCTACTTTCGGGAGGGGTTGAAAATGTTTATCCAGGATCCTCAATATCCCGATGCCTAACCGTCATCAAAATGCCACTCCAAATCAGCTCCTTTCACTCGACAGATTCGCGCAAGATTTACTCCACCTTTTGCCAAATTCTGATGGAGGGAGTCGTCGTCTTTCCGTCCTAATTTTGACTTTAAGCTGATGCTTAAAAAAACAAAATCAGTTGGGAAGAGGAAAACTTCTCAACCTCTATAGAATTCTCTCTGTCGCGTCGTCCAAATCACGACTCGCATAACACCCAGTAAGCATACGAACACATAATGCTCAGCCCTAGTCAACGACGGCACCACATTGCTACAAACAGAAGCGAGACTTCCAGCAGGACAAAGAACTTTCCACGCAGCATGCGAACCATGAAGTCTTCTTGCCACTTACACAACGGTACTACGACACTGCAATGAAAGAAGGCGAGACAAAGTCTCGACCACCGACCCACCGCAGCGAACGCAGTTTGGCGAAACAACCAACCCGCTGCTTTAAGCTTCTGCCGACCCAGACAGCCTTTCGTATCACCAGCCAGGTGAGGGATGCCTCGTTGTTTGTGAGGTGACAACCCGGGCGCCCAAGGCCATATGGAGCGCGCCTCCTGCTTCGTCAAACCGAGCTCGTCAATCAGATCATCCTGAACGGCCCCCCTCACTAGCACCCGATATAATGCCCAACGCCTGACGCCAGAGAGGCCATCTGTCGCCCGTAAGAGAAAACAGAGTGCTCGCCGGGCATTCACGATAGAAGGAGCATTCGCCTCGAGGTAACGGCCGGCCTCTTCCTCGCACGAATGCACACTTCTTAGGGATGGGAAGCTTTTATGTGGGCATCTTCCTTCCAGAATTCACCATTCTCATCCACTTCAGTGAACACATTCGGTCTAGGAAGGCAATGCGAAGCGTGTTATTGACGAATCTCAACGCTTGGCATTCCCAGACCGCCCTCAGAAGGATGGAGGCTACAGATCTCGCGACACACCTTAGGAGCCTTGCCTTCTCCCCAGAGGAAAGAGTACAAGACCCTGACTAATGTCATTAATATGGCACACGGGAGTGGAAGCACAGAGAGTCGGTAAAGGAGAATCGGGTAGATGTGCAGAAACACATACTTCCGCCCTCCCCTTTAAGGAAAGCTTCCTCAGAGACTACAGACGAACTGGGACAGCCTCTGCCTTCTCTTGTACCTCCGACCAATTCATTTCCAACTGAGACTTCGTGACCGAACCAGACGCCGAGAATCTTGACCGGTCTGTCCGTCCAGTGGAAAGGCCCGGGAAGAGAAATCTTCCACGCGCCCAACCGCAAGCCAACAGACTTATCGCGGCTGATCTTGGCCCCTGTCACCGTCTCATACCCTCTGATTTCCTTGCTGACTTCGTCAATCTCGGCTCTGCTCGACACAAGAGCCGAAACGTCGTCAGCATAGGCAGAATGCCTGGCCGAGGTGGTAGCACCAGGTAATGTAATCCCGCGAAGGACCGGATTCGCCTTTAACTTGCGAAGGAAAGGTCTAAACGCAAGAACGTAGAGCAAAGGCGAGAGCGGACAACCTTGACGAATAGACACGAAAAGGTTCCGATCGTACTCCATTCACTTCCACCAGCGCACCGGGGGACGCGTACAGAAGTCGGATCCAGGAGCGAAGTACTGGGGTCCTCGAAACCGGCAGCGGAAAGGACAGACTCGAGAAAACGATGGTCAACCCTATCGAACGCCTTGGATCTAAATTGATCAGCGCGGCTTCCGTGTCGACTTTCTCAAAGATCAAGCGTAAATGAAGGTTGTCCTGAATAGTCCTACCCTTCACAGCACAAGTCTGCTCGGGGCCAATCAGACTAGAGAGGACAGCCCAAACGGCTACAATCTTGGCTAAATCTTCCTAACTCTGTATTTAACATCGTCAAAGGCCTGAAGTTATCTATCGAATCCCCACCGTCCTTGCTTTGCGCAGCAACTTGATCACACCCCTTGGTGAAGCGTTGGGTATAGACCCCTGCCTCATCCAGTTGTTGAAAATCAGTGCCAGCAAGGGAACAAGAACGGGCGACTGCCTCTGGTACAGTTCGTAAGGAAGACCATCCAAATCCGAGACTTGTCCCCGGTCAACCAGCTTGAGCGCCTCCCAAATCTCAGCCTCTGCAACGGGACCTCGCACCCAGCCGCTTCAGCCGCCTCGAGGCGGGGGAAGTCGGCCAAATAGGCATCGAACTGGAGCAGTGCTCAGACCGGGCTCCTGGTGAACAGATCCTGAAAATAGTCACGAAAAGCCTCAACTATGCCCGCGTTTTGTAGTCACGGTTCTCCCATCCGGCAATGTGACGCTTGCGATATGCCTTTTGCTAGCATTTTCAATTCTGCACGCAATTCTGCGGCCATGTTCGCCTCCAGGAGAATATTCTCCTCTTTAACCTAGCCCTAACTACCAGAGCTTGGTCCTTCTTGATAAGCAAGGAGGCCTGTTCGCCCTAGCCAAGGCTACGTCCCCATCAACACGGGATTTGATAGCCCGATCAACTTTGGCTTCTACTGCCGTTTGTGCTGCTAATCTTTCTAGATTGAGTCGACGGCTATAGTTCAGCAGCAAACGATCTAATATTGGATTTTCAAGGATCCCACCACTTATTCCCAACCACAGCCCCCGTCAATTCCCGCTTTATCGTTAGTTTCAACTGGTCCTGGAAATCTTGCTCTTCAAACAATGAACAGTTCAATTTCAGTAACCAGCCAATTTAATCCTAGGGTTTATCTAAGTTTACGCGAACCCGACGAGCCTATGATCCGAGTAAACTATCGAATGAAAACTTGGACAACCTAAGAGCCCTACATCGACTCTCCTCACTAAGACTCGGTCGACGAAGCTAGCACGCACCACTGCAGCTACGTCTCCTTTATTAGTCCAAGTCCATACTATATCCCGTACTATCGGTACTTATCGACAAGATCGAACCTGTCGATAAAGTCCTGAATGCTTTTACATCCGGGTTGTTAGTACCCGATCTTTTCCCATGCGATCTATATCGGGGTCAAGGACGGCATTCCAATCGTTCGCTAAAACTACCTGACGATGTCGTCAAAAACGGCTCGATCTGCCGAAACAGCAGGACGCTCTGCATGGACATTGGGCGCATAAACCCCAATGAGACGAAGAGACTTATCCTTTATAGTAACATCCAGCACACAAAGTCTGCCTGCCGGATCTGCGAAGACATGGCACACGCCGCATTCAAGGACCTGCTCACTAGCCAGGAAACACCTCTCGAGCGCGTCCATCAAAACATGCTGAATAGAGGGCGAACCTCCTAGACAGTATATCCTCATGATCGCGAGTTGAAAACCGGGTCTCTGTATACAACATACATTCACACCGAGAAGATCACGGCTGAGACACGCCCTGCGTGACTCTGATCTCAGGCCCCGGCCAATATGCCAGCTAACCAGAGAGCCATTATCAGTCCGATTAGGGTTGAGGCACTGTACCAAACATCTCAGGGGACAGGGATACCGACGGCCTGTCCCATTGAGCCTTGGCCCATCTCAGTCTTGATAGTGCCATCATTGGACAGGCCACCAATATCCAGGGGGAATGTTAATTTTAAAGCTCTGTAAAGGGAAGGGTGAACAAAAATAGGGGTCCTCCCAGAACAAAACTGATCCAAATTCCTCTGGTCATCGTTTGTGAAGTACACAATTGAGGCCCATCGGGATGGAGTCATTGGCCTCTCCAAGCATACTCCATACATGGCTCGACCCCGCACCAGATCTCACCACTGTCAAAAGTCTTTGGGCCTCTGGAAAGTTAAGTGATCTTCAACATCTTCTTGTTTTTGATGTATTTGCATTTCCACAATGTTTTGACCTTTTTACATTGATTAATAGCTCTCTGGGCAGTGTCCTCGAGACACGGCAAACATCCTGCCCTACATTAAAAGGAGGCTTTTTTCTTTTTTTTTTTCTTTTGGCCGCTTATTGTGTCCGGGCTTCTTTTCGCCCTTTAAATGAATCTTTAAGCGGGGATTGAGAAGAGCTCTAGTTATGGGGTAGCAGATACACTTGGGGAAGAAAGGGTAGAAACTAGCTGGGGATAAACTATGAGAAGGGACTGGAGAAGGGACAGGAGAAGGGGCTGAAGGGACTGGTGATGGTTTTTAAAGGTGGTCATTTTGGAAGGTGTGTCAAGGATTTGTCATGGGAGGAGGTGCCATAATTCTTTTTTGTGGAGGAGAAGTAGGGGCAGACACCGCTGATGATTTCTTGGTCTTACTTGACTCTAGAGCCTTTTTGAGCTCTCTCAGTTTTTTAATCTTTTCCAGCTTGGGCTCCGCCTGTTTTTGAATTTCCGTTAAATGGAGCATCTTAGAACTGCCGGGACATCGCCCTTACTGCTGATAGAGGGAGTGGGACTGTTGGTGTCATCCCTAGTGGCCTCAGGGGACTGAGGTCCCGCTGCTCGGCTCTTCCCTTTGCCTCTAGTAACGACACGCCATTCTCCGTCGTCTTTGTCCTTAACCACACCAGTGGCAGGCTTCAGAATTTGAGAGGATGGGGGCCGAGACCCACCCGGGGTTTTTGTCCCCGGACTGTGCCGCTTACCAGCTCCGTTACAGGCGTTGCGGAACTACAATTTTCAGGCTTAGGGGTATTTCGTCGCCAGCGGCCGGAGCACCAGAGGCCTTCTTCTCTGGACAGAAGGAGGACAGGTGACCAATCTGCCCACACTTCCAGCAAGATGGTTTTCGCCTCGGTCACTACGACCGGCATTTCCGGCCGCAATAGTCCAAGCAGTTGGGGACGGACTCGAAGGCATCTTGATCCATCAATATATCAAACATCCATCCCCCGTTCAGGTTGTCGGATGAGGCTGCCAATATTTGGCCATATTTTAAATAGACGCCAGATGTTCACCGCAACCTGAGGAGGAACCTCATATACTGCTACCGTGGTCCTCCTCGGCCTTCATATATTGTCCTGATTATTAGGCCGTTAGTGATCAATTCCTTGCTCACTACTTCCAAGCAATCTTCAGGTGAGGGGCAGTACGTCCCACGTGAGAAAACCCGGTCCCTTATAACTCTTTGGGGCTTAACCCCTAGGGACACCAGTGTTCGAATCACTGTGTCTTTCGTGGAGCGACAAATTCTGCGGCGTACGCTTGTCCACCACGAAGACTGACACCATTCTTTTTCAAACTTTTGTAATTCCGGGGTTTTCCAAAAGTCCGTCATCTTTCAAAAGATGATCTAAACCTTTAGCCCTCTCCAGAAACTCCGCAATGTTTATAATGCAACTCGGTGGGGACTTCCAACAACAGGGCGATTCCCCGGCCTCAGCATCCTTCGTATTGTCATTCTTATTCTTTCGGTACTTGAAGTCTCTTGGCCTTTCTCGGCCACCATATTCTTGGTCACATTTTTTTCGGAAGAGGGGGATAAGCTTTCCTCATCTTTATCCGGCGGGCTCTTAAAAGGCGGCTCAAAATTCAGTTTTTAAACGACCGACCTGAGTCGGCCATTTTTCAATTCCAAATCACCAGGAAACAATTATATTTTTTCTCCTCCGTAACTAAATAGGGGAATGGGAGGGGGGAAAGGGGGTGGAATGGGGGGGGTTATACAAAATTAACCTTGCAGACAAATAACAATGCAGACAAAAGGCAAACAAATGAAAGCAAACAGACTAGCCTTTAAAGGGCCAAAATATAATAACAATATCCTTTTTTTAAACGAAATTAACCTCTTGAGAGGTTTAACAAACAACCAATAAACTTATTACAATAAAATACAAATTTAAAAATATGTAACAAAAATAGGACACGCAAAGAGTTGCCTAAAGGCTACCTTCGCAAACGGGGAGGGGCTGAAAAGGCAAAAGGAGGAAAACAAACAGTTAAATGATCAGTTTCTGGTCAACAACAAAATAAAAGATACTATTAACAAATTTTTTTTTTTTTTTTTTTTTTTTTTAAATAAAATAAATCTGCACTTAAGAAGACCAAATGAAAAATGAAAACAGAAAAATAAAAAGAAAACGGCCGACCTAAACAAACAACATGGCCGCCAAAATAATACGAAAATAAAAATACAAAAAGCTAGAACAAAATAAAAATAAAACAACAAAGCAAGAAAACAAAAAATAAAATAAAAATAAACTTATCGGTACAAAGAAAGGTCTCTTGTGTACAAAATTCAGTCCAAATAAAAATGTTTTCAACAAAAAGTCCAAGCGAAACAAAGCAGAGGTCAGAGCAGTCGTAAAATGACAAAAAACCACGTCCAACAACAACTACATGGTAATTATTTATTTTTGTAAAAATTTACAAAAAATGCGGTACAAGGCCAAAATTGTGGGGATGGGGAAGGCTGGTCTTCATCTGTCTTACACAACTTAGCTGTGACTCACTCACTGACCCAAGCAGACAGTATAATATCCCTTGCACCAAAAACATCACAATCTTACGTACCATTCTTGCTACGAGCACCACAATGCCTCAATACACTCTATGAAAGTCTAACTAAACCCATATGTACAATTTGTCTGTGGGGGTGGGGGAAGTAACACTTAAAAAATTGCAAACCCCAATGATTTTTATACAACGAATGAAAATATATACAAAACTAAACAAATTGATGTTAGTATTAAACCCCCCACACCCTATCCGTGACAGAAACATCAGTTAGCTAAGGAAATTTTAGCGGGGCTGGCAGATCTCAACAGTCATACACACAACCACGCACACACACACAAACAATAACAAATACGAAAATAAACACACTCGAAACGAAAGATGCCCCGCCTCTACCAGGGAACTGTTATCTCTAATCACCTAAAAAGTGGGGAAGGGCTGGGGAATTAAACCAAAAGAGAGAGGGCACAAAAAAAAAAATAAAAAGTGGGGCCAATGCCCATGCATACCCTAGCTAAGCTTAACCATCATTAAACATAAAAAGACAAATTAACTAAACTATCCTACTTTCGGGAGGCTGAAAATGTTTAGTCCAGATCCCCAAATATCCCGATGCCTAACCGTCATCAAAATGCCACTCCAAATCAGCTCCTTTCACTGGACAGATTCGCGCAAGATTTACCCACCTTTTGCCAAATTTACGGAGGGAGTCGTCGCCTTCCGTCCTAATTTTGACTTTAAGCTGATGCTTAAAAACAAAAATCAGTTGGGAAGAGGAAAACTTCGTCCCCATAGAATTCCTTCTGTCGCGTCGTCCAAATCACGACTCGCATAACACCCAGTAAGCATACGAACACATAATGCTCAGCCCTAGTCAACGACGGCACCACATTGCTACAAACAGAAGCGACTTCCAGGACAAAGAACTTCATCGGTGCATGCGAAACCATGAAGTCTTCAAGCCACTTACACAACGGTACTACGACACTGCAAATGAAAGAAGGCGTGAGACAAAGTCTCGACCACCGACCCACCGCAGCGAACGCAGTTTGGCGAAACAACCAAACCCGCTGCTTTAAGCTTCTGCCGACCCAGACAGCCTTTCGTATCACCACAGGGTGAGGGATGCCTCGCTGTTTGTGAGGCATTTCAACCCGGGCGCCCGCCATGGAGCGCGCCTGCTTCGTCAAACCGAGTCGCCGTCAATCAGATCATCCCTAAACGGCCCCCTCACTAGCACCCGATATAATGCCCGAAGGGACAACGCCGGACGCCAGAGAGGCCATCTGTCGCCCGTAAGAGAAAACTGAGTGCTCGCCGGCATTCACGATAGAAGGAGCATTGCCCGAGGTGAACGGCTCCTCTCTCGCATCGAATGCACACTCCTCTTAGGATGTGTAGCGTTTTTGCGGGCATCTTCCTTCCGGTGAATTCACCATTCTCATCCACTTGCGAACACATTCGGTTCAGGAAGGCCGCGAAGCGTATGTTGACGACCCCAACGCTTGGTATCTCAGACCGCCCCCAGAAGGATGGAGGCTACAGATCTCGCGATGACACTCAGGAGCCTTGCCTTCTCCCCAGAGGAAAGAGTACAAGACCCTGGACGCGAAGGCCATGCATATGGCACACGGGAGGGAAGCACAGAGAGTCGGTAAAGTAGGACTGTAGACGTGTGAACACATACTTCCGCCCTCCCCTTTAAGGAAAGCTTCCTGTGAGACCAGACGAACTGCAGCCTCTGCCTTCTCTTGTACCTCCCAATCAATTCATTTCCCCCAACTGGAGATCAGGACCGAACAGACGCCGAGAATCTTGACCGGCCCGTCCGTCCAGTGGAGCAAGCCCCGAAGAGAAACTCCCCTTCCACGCGCCCAACCGCGCGCCAACAGGACTTATCGCGGTTGATCTTGGCCCCTGTCACCGTCTCATACCCTCTTGATTTCCTTGTTGACTTCGGCTAATCTCGGCTCTGCTCGACACAAGAGCCGAAACGTCGTCAGCATAGGCAACACCTGGCCGAGGTGGTAGCACCAGGTAATGTAATCCCGCGAAGGACCGGATTCGCCTTTAACTTGCGAAGGAAAGGCTCCAACGCAAGAACGTAGAGCAAAGGCGAGAGCGGACAACCTTGACGAATAGAGTGCGAGTCAATAGAAAAGGTTCCGATCGTACTCCATTCACTTCCACCAGCGCACCGGGGGACGCGTACAGAAGCCGGATCCAGAGCGTACTAAAGCCCGAAACCGGCAGCGGAAAGGACAGACTCGAGAAAACGATGTCAACCCTATCGAACGCCTTGGACTGATCTAAATTGATCAGCGCGGCTTCCGTGTCGACTTTCTCAAAGATCAAGCGTACCAAATGGAAGGTTGTCCCAAATAGTCCTACCCTTTCATACACAAGTCTGCTCGTCAACTGACTAGAGAGGACAGCCTGCAAATCATTGCCTTAAGATCTTTGGCTAAAATCTTCAACTCTGTATTTAACATCGTCAAAGGCCTGAAGTTATCTATCAACTCTACCGTCCTTGCTTTTAAGTGCAGCAACTTGATCACACTCCTGGTGAAGCGTTGGGGCATAGACCCTGCCTATCCAGCGTTGAAAATCAGTGCCAGCAAGGGAACAAGAACGGGCGACTGCCTCAAGTACAGTTCGTAAGGAAGACCATCCAATCCCGGAGACTTGTCCCGGCCAACCAGCTTGAGCGCTCCCAAATCTCAGCCTCTGCAACGGGACCTCGCACCCAGCCGCTTCAGCTGCCCGAGGCGGGGGAAGTCGGCCAAATAGGGCATCGAACTGAGCAGTGCTCAGACCGGGCTCCTGGGTGGAACAGATCCTGAAAATAGTCACGAAAAGCCTCAACTTGCGCCCGCGTTTGTAGTCACGGTTCTCCCATCCGGCAATGTGACGCTTGCGATATGCCTTTTGCTGCATTTCTCAATTCCTCTGCACGCAATTCTGCGGCCATGTTCGTTGCCTCAGGAGACATTCTCAACCCGCCCTAACTACCAGAGCTTGGTCCTTCTTGATAAGCAAGGAGGCCTGCTCCGCCCTAGCTAAGGCTACGTCCCCACTAACACGGGATTTGATGTGCCCTGATCAAATTTGGTTTCTACTGCCGTTTGTGCTGCTAATCTTTCTAGATTGAGTCGACGGCTATATTCAGCAGCAAACGATCTAATATTGGATTTCGCTGATCCCCACCACTTATTCCCAAACTACAGCCCCCGTCAATTCCCGCTTTATCGTTAGTTTCAACTGGTCCTGCACCTTGCTCTTCAAACAATGAACAGTTCACTTCCAGTAACCAGCCAATTTAATCCTAGGAGCTATCTAAGTTTACGCGAACCCGGACGAGCCCATGATCCGAGTAAACTATCGAATGTGAAAACTTGGACAACTCAAGAGCTCCCACATCGACTCTCCCTCACTAAGACTCGGGCTCACTTAGAAGCTAGCACGCACCAATGTATAGCCGAGCTGCCCCTATTAGTCCAAGTCCATACTATATCCCGGGGTGTCTATTTCGGTACTTATCGACAAGATCGAACCTGTCGAGCAAAAAGTCCCGAAATGCTTTTACATCCGGTTGTTAGTACCCGATCTTTCCCCGCCAGATCTATATCGGGGTCAAGGACGGCATTCCAATCGCCCGCTGTACATCTGACGAGATGTCGTCAAAAACGGCTCGATCTTGCCGAAACAAAGCAGGACGTTCGTGCATGGACATTGGGCGCATAACCCCCAATGAGACGAAGAGACTTATCCTTTATAGTAACATCCAGCACACAAAGTCTGCCTGCCGGATCTGCGAAGACATGGGTAATATCGCCGCATTCAAGGACCTGCTCACTAGCCAGGAAACACCTCTCGAGCGTCCATCAAAACATGCTGAATAGAGGGCGAACCTCCTAGACAGTATATCCTCATGATCGCGAGTTGAAAACCGGGTTCTCCTGTATAACATACATTCACACCGAGGCGCTGAAGATCACGGCTGAGACACGCCCTGCGTGACTCTGATCTCAGGCCCCGGCCATTTATGCTAGGCTAACCAGAGAGCCATTATCAGTCCGGATTAGGGTTGAGGCACTGTACCAAACATCTCAGGGGACAGGATACCGACGGCCCGTCCCATTGAGCCTTGGCCCATCTCAGTCTTGATAGTGCCATCATTGGACAGGCCAGTACCAATATCCAGGGGGAATGTTAATTTTAAAGCTCTGTAAAGGGAAGGTGAACAAAAATAGGGTCCTCCCAGAACAAAACTGATCCAAATTCCTCTGGTCATCGTTTCAGAAGTACACAATTGGAGGGGCTCATCGGGATGGAGTCATTGGCCTCTCCAAGCATACTCCATACATGGCTCGACCTTGCACCAGATCTCACTCACTGTCAAAGTCTTTGGCCTCTTGGAAAGCAGATCTTCAACATCTTTGTTTTTGATGCATTTACATTTCAACAATGTTTTGACCTTACATTGATTAATAGCCTTTTGGGCAGTGGGTCCTCCGAGACACGGCAAACATCCTGCCCCACATTAAAAGGAGGTTTTTTTTCTTTTTTTTTTTCTTTGCCGCTTATTGTGTCCGGGTTTCTTTGCCTCTTAAATGAATCTTTAAGCGGATTGAGAAGGAGTCGGTGTTGGTGGGGGTAGCAGATACACTTGGGGAAGAAAGGGTAGAGAACTAGCTGGGGATAAACCATGGAGAAGGGACTGAGCATGGGACAGGAGAAGGGGCTGAAGGGACTGGTGATGGTTTTTTAAATATGGTCATTTTGGAAGGGGTGTGGGTCAAGGATTTTGTCATGGGAGGAGGTGCCATAATTTTTGTGGAGGAGAAGTAGGGGCAGACACTGACGCTGCTGATGATTTCTTGGTCTTACTTGACTCTAGAGCCTTTTGAGCCTTCAGTTTTAATCTTTTTCCAGCTGGCTCCGCCTGTTTTTGAATTTCCGTTAACGAGCATCTTGGTGAACTGCCGGGACATCGCCCTTACTGCTGATAGAGGGAGTGGGACTGTTGGTGTCATCCCTAGTGGTCAGATCAGGAGGGCTTCCGCTGCTCGGCTCTTCCTTTGCCTTAGCAACGACACGCCATTCTCCGTCGTCTTTGTCCTTAACCACACCAGTGGCAGGCTTCAGAATTTGAGAGGATGGGGGCTGAGACCCACCCGGGGTTTTTTAAGTCCCTGACC
The DNA here is from genome assembly GCA_037127315.1 of Ascarosepion bandense. Lineage (NCBI taxonomy): Eukaryota > Metazoa > Mollusca > Cephalopoda > Sepiida > Sepiidae > Ascarosepion > Ascarosepion bandense. The sequence goes on from JBBBDQ010011350.1 coordinate 16,302, forward strand.
GTGCCGCTACTAGGCCCGTTACAGGCGTTGCGGAACTAAGCAATTTCAGGCTTAGGGGTATTTTGGTCGCCAGCGGCCGGAGCACCAGAGGCCTTCTTCTCTGGACAGAAGGAGGACAGGTGACCAATCTGCCCACACTTCCAGTAAGATGGTTTTCGCCTCGTCACTACGACCGGCATTTTCCGGCCGCAATAGTCCAAGCAGTTGGGGACGACCCCGAAGGCATCTTGATCCATCAATATATCAAACATCCATCCCCCGTTCAGGTTGTCGGATGAGGCTGCCAATATTTGGCCATATTTCTTTAAATAGGACGCCAGATGTTCACCGGCAACCTGAGGAGGAACCTCATATACTGCTACCGTGGTCCTCCTCGGCCTTCATATATTGTCCTGATTATTAGGTCGTTAGTGATCAATTCCTTGCTCACTACTTCCAAGCAATCTTCAGGTGAGGGTAGCAGTACGTCCCACGTGAGAAAACCCGGTCCTCTTATAACTCTTTGGGCTTTAACCCTAGGGACACCAGTGTTCGAATCACTGTGTCTTTCGTGAGCGACAAATTTTGCGCGTACGCTTTGTCCACCACGAAGACCGACACCATTCTTTTCAAACTTTTGTAATTCCTTGGGGTTTTCCAAAAGTCCGTCATCTTTCAAAAGATGATCGAAACCTTTAGCCCTCTCCAGAAACTCCGCAATGTTTATAATGCAACCGGTGGGGACTTCCAACAACAGGGCGATTCCCTTGGCCTCAGCATCCTTCGTATTGTCATTCTTATTCTTCGGTACTTGAAGTCTTCTGGCCTTTTCTCGGCCACCATATTTTGGTCACATTTTTTCGGAAGAGGATAAGCTTCCTCATCTTTATCCGGCGGGCCCTAAAAGGCGGCTCAAAATTCAGTTTCTTAAACGACCGACCTGAGTCGGCCATTTTTCAATTCCAAATCACCAGGAAACAATTATATTTTTTTCTCCTCCGTAACTAACAGGGGAATGGGGAGGGGGGAAAGGGGTGGAATGGGGGTTATACAAATTAACTCGTAGACAAATAACAATGCAGACAAAAGGCAAACAAATTGAAAGCTAAACAGACTAGCCTTTAGCGGCCAAAATATAATAACAATATCCTTTTTTTTTTAAAAACGAAATTAACCTCTTGAGAGGTTTAACAAACAACCAATAAACTTATTACAATAAAATACAAATTTAAAAAATATGTAACAAAAATAGGACAATGCAAAAGAGTTGCCTAAAGGCTGTACTGCAAACGGGGAGGGGCTGAAAAGGCAAAAGGAGGAAAACAAACAGTTAAATGATCAGTTTCTGGTCAACAAATAAAATAAAAAGATACTATTAACAAATTTTTTTTTTTTTTTTTTTTTTTTTAAATAAAAATAAATCTGGCACTTAAGAAGACCAAATGAAAAATGAAAACAGAAAATAAAAGAAAAACGGTCGACCTAAACAAAAACAAATATGGCCGCCAAAATAATACGAAAATAAAATACAAAAAGCTAGAAATAAAAATAAAACAACAAAGCAAGAAAACAAAAAATAAAATAAAATAAACTTATCGGTACAAAGAAAGGTCTCTTTGTGTACAAAAATTCAGTCCAAATAAAAAATGTTTTCAAATAAAGTCCAAGCTGAAACAAAGCAGAGGTCAGAGCAGTCGTAAAATGACAAAAAACCACGTCCAACAACAACTACATGGCAATTATTTATTTTTGTAAAATTTTTACAAAAAATGCGGCACAAGGCCAAAATTGTGGGATGGGGAAGGCTGTCTTCTATCTGTTATAATAACTTATTAGACTCACTCACTGACCAAGCCAGACAGTATAATATCCCTTACACCAAAACATCACAATCTTACGTACCATTCTTACTACGAGCACCAATGCCTCAATACACTCTATGAAAGTCTAACTAAACCCATATGTACAATTTGTCTGTGGGGGGTGGGGGAAATAACACTTAATATTGCAAACCCCAATGATTTTTAATAGTACAACGAATAAAAAATATATACAAAAACTAAAAAACAAAATTGATGTTAGTATTAACCCCCACAATCTCTATCCGTGACAGAAACATCAGTTAGCTGGGCGAAATTTTAGCGGGGCTGGCAGATCTCAAACAGTCATACACACAACCACGCACACACACAAACACAATAACAATTACGAAAATAAACACACTCGAACGAAAGATGCCCTGCCTCTACCAGGGAACTGTTATCTCTAATCACCTAAAAAGTGGGGGGAAGGGCTGGGGAATTAAACCAAAAAAGAGAGAGGCAAGGTCAAAAAAAATAAAAGGGGGCCAATGCCCATGCATAAATTCTAGCTAAGTTTAACCATCATTAAAACATAAAAAGACAAATTAACTAAACTATCCTACTTTCGGGAGGGGTTGAAAATGTTTAGCCTAGATCCTCAATATCCTGATGCCTAACCGTCATCAAAATGCCACTCCAAATCAGCTCCTTCACTCGACAGATTCGCGCAAGTTTTACCCACCTTTTGCCAAATTCTGATGGAGGGAGTCGTTGCTCTTCCGTCTCAATTTTGACTTTAAGCTGATGCTTAAAAAAACAAAATCAGTTGGGAAGAGGAAAACTTCTCGTCCCTCTATAGAATTCTTCTGTCGCGTCGTCCAAATCACGACTCGCATAACACCCAGTACATACGAACACATAATGCTCAGCCCTAGTCAACGACGGCACCACATTGCTACAAACAGTAGCGACTTCCAGGACAAAGAACTTTCCACGCAGCATGCGAACCATGAAGTCCTCAAGCCACTTACACAACGGTACTACGACACTGCAATGAAAGAAGGCGTGAGACAAAGTCTCGACCACCGACCCACCGCAGCGAACGCGCAGTTTGGCGAAACAACCAAACCCGCTGCTTTAAGCTTCTTGCCGACCAGACAGCCTTTCGTATCACCAGCCAGGTGAGGATGCTTCGTTGTTTGTGAGGCATTTCAACCCGGCGCCCAAGGCCATATGGAGCGCGCCTCCTGTTTCGTCAAACCGAGCTCGTCAATCAGATTCATCACGAACGGCCCCCTCACTAGCACCCGATATAATGCCCGGAAGGGACAACGCCTGGATGAGAGGCCATCTGTCGCCCGTGGGTGAGAAAACTGAGTGCTCGCCGGCATTCACGATAGAAGGAGCATTCGCCTCGAGGTAAACGGCCGGCCTCTTCCTCGCACGAATGCACACTCTTTAGGGATGGGAAGCTTTTGCGGGCATCTCTTCCAGAATTCACCATTCTCATCCACTTGCGAACACATTCGGTCTAGGAAGGCAATGCGAAGCGCGCGTTGACGAATCTCAACGCTTGGCATTCTGTGACCGCCCTCAGAAGGATGGAGGCTACAGATCTCCGCGACACACCTTAGGAGCCTTGCCTTCCCCAGAGGAAGGAGTACAAGACCCTGACTAATGTCATTAATATGGCACACGGGAGTGGAAGCACAGACAGTCGGTAAAGGAGAATCGGGTAGATGTGTGAAACACATACTTCCGCCCTCCCCTTTAAGGAAAGCTTCCTCAGAGACCACAGACGAACTGCAGCCCTGCCTCCTCTTGTACCTCCGACTCACCATTTCAACTGAGATCCGGACCGAACCAGACGCCGAGAATCTTGACCGGCCCGTCCGTCCAGTGGAAAGGCCCGGGAAGAGAAACTCCCTTCCACGCGCCCAACCGCAAGCCAACAGACTTATCGCGGTTGATCTTGGCCCCTGTCACCGTCTCATACCCTCTGATTTCCTTGCCGACTTCGTCAATCTCGGCTCTGCTCGACACAAGAGCCGAAACGTCGTCAGCATAGGCAGAATACCTGGCCGAGGTGGTAGCACCAGGTAATGTAATCCCGCGAAGGACCGGATTCGCCTTTAACTTGCGAAGGAAAGGCTCCAACGCAAGAACGTAGAGCAAAGGCGAGAGCGGACAACCTTGACGAATAGAGCGAGTCAATAGAAAAGGTTCCGACTGTACTCCATTCACTCTTCACCAGCGCACCGGGGACGCGTACAGAAGTCGGATCCAGGAGCGAAAATTGGGCCCGAAACCGGCAGCGGAAAGGACAGACTCGGAGAAACGATGGTCAACTTATCGAACGCCTTGGACCGGATTCAAATTGATCAGCGCGGCTTCCGTGTCGACTTTCACGATCATGTACCAATGAAGGTTGTCCTGAATAGTCCTACCCTTCACAGCACAAGTCTGCTCGGGGCCAATCAGACTAGAGACACAGCCTGCAAACGGCTGGCTAAGATCTTGGCTAAAATCTTCAACTTCGTATTTAACATCGTCAAAGGCCTGAAGTTATCTATCGAATCCCCACCGTCCTTGCTTTTGCGCAGCAACTTGATCGTCAATTCTGGTGAAGCGTTGGGGTATAGACCCTGCCTCATCCAGTTGTTGAAAATCAGTGCCAGCAAGGAACAAGAACGGGCGACCGCCCTGGCACAGTTCGTAAGGAAGACCATCCAATCCCGGAGACTTGTCCCGGCCAACCAGCTTAAGCGCCTCCCAAATCTCAGCCTCTGTAACGGGACCTGGTACCCAGCCGCTTCAGCCTCGTGGAGGCGGGGGAAGTCGGGGGGGGGGGGGGGGGGGGGGCATCGAACTGAGCAGCGCTCAGACCGGGCTCCCAGAACAGATCCTGAAAATAGTCACGAAAAGCCTCAACTATGCCCGCGTTTGTAGTCACGGTTCTCCCATCCGGTAATGTGACGCTTGCGATATGCCTTTCTGCTAGCATTTCTCAATTCCTCTGCACGCAATTCTGCGGCCATGTTCGTTGCCTCAGAGACATTCTCTTTTAACCTAGCCCTAACTACAAGAGCTTGGTCCTTGATAAGGAGGCTCCGCCCCATGTAAGGCTACGTCCCCACTAACACGGACGCATAGTCTGATCAACTTTGGCTTTTACCGCTGTTTGTGCTGCTAATCTTTCTAGATTGAGTCGACGGCTATATTCAGCAGCAAACGATCTAATATTGATTTCAAGGATCCCCACCACTTATTCCCAACCACAGCCCCCGTCAATTCCCGCTTTATCGTTAGTTTCAACTGGTCCTGGAAATCTTGCTCTTCAAACAATGAACAGTTCAATTTCCAGCAACTTGTACACTTTAATCCTAGGCTTATCTAAGTTTACGCGAACCCGGACGAGCCTATGATCCGAGTAAACTATCGAATGAAAACTTGACAACCTAAGAGCCCTTACATCGACTCTCCCTACTAAGACTCGGTCGACGAAGCTAGCACGCACCACCGTAGCCGAGCTGCCCTATTAGTCCAAGTCCATACTATATCCTGGTGTTCGGTACTTATCGACAAGATCGAACCTGTCGATAAAGTCCCGAAATGCTTTACATCCGGGCTTCGTTAGTACCCGATCTTTCCCCTATGCGATCTATATAATGGGGTCAAGGACGGTATCAATCGCCTGCTAAAACTACCCGACGAGATGTCGTC
>JBBBDQ010011381.1:0-53200 GCA_037127315.1 Ascarosepion bandense
GCGAAAATTGTTTGTTATCCGCAAATAACCAAAGCGATAAAATCGCGTGTCTTCTATGTGCCGTGTCCTTTCAGGACGTAGGCGATCATGGCTTTCCACGTTTCCCCTGTCCCTTAGTGGCTCTTAGCACACTTTCTCCTGTTACACCACCCAAACTCCGCTCTGCCATCCACTAGCTGAAACCCATAAATCTAAAATATAAATGTATAGAAACTACCATACAAAATGAGGGATCAGTTTATATATTGATTATTATATAAATTTGATTCCCCACTTTATATTCACATTATAATTTCTTATAAACAGTTGGCGTATATATTTTATGTGCCGTGTCCTTTTAGGACGTAGGCGATCGTGGCTTTCTACGTCTCCCTGTCCCTAGTGGCTCTTAGCACGCTTTCTCCTGTTACACCCCGCAACCCTCGTTCCGTCATCCACCTGATCAGGCCCTTCAAATGTTACCCGCTGCTTTCCTGTTTCTTTTCCCCCAACTCTATCTGGCCTGTTAGTATCAGATTCTCCAAGCCCTCTTTCCTCATTGCATGTCTCAAGAACTTTAGTTGTCTCTTCCTGATGCTCAGTATTAATTTCCTTTTCGTTTCAATCCTTTCTGAAACCTCATCATTGCTCACATGCTCGATCCATGATATTCGCAGCATCCTTCTGTAGAACCACATTTCAGTTGCTTCAAGTTTTTCATTCATCTTTGATATTGTCCAGCATTCACTGCCATATTGAAGAACTGAAATCTCCTGCTAATCAGTCGCCTCTCTTCTTTGTTTCTAGCGAAATTGTCCTGTTTTCTTAATACTTCACTCAACTCTGGACTGCTTCTTTCGACATGCCAATTCGCCTTCCGGATCTCTGTGTCGCACTTTCCGTCTTTTGTTAGAACACTTCCCAGGTATTTAAAATTTTGTACCTGCTTGATTTTAGTATCCCCGACCTGTATTTGGCATTTTGGGCTGCTCTTTTTGCTGATGACCAGGCATTCGAACGGTAACCGTTCTAATAAAGCCTTGGTTTCTTTTTTAACGCCTTAGAGAAAGAGAAGAAATGTGAATTCGAATCCAAACATTAAAAGGTCAAGTGTTTCACGTTTTATTCTCATACATGAAATAAATTTGGACAGTTATGTCAATTCTGGTCAACCATACTTATCGCCACATCTGAAACATCATCAATCACTTCACAGGTCAGAGATCAGAGCTCTGTGATTTAAAAAAAAAAAAAACAACTTTATTTTAAATTTCATGTTATAAACAAGTAATACTTGTGTAAATCAGGTTATAACATATCACAAATGTATATTTTATTTTTGCATGATTTTTAAACCGAAAATTAACTTTTGTTCATAAACATATCAAAATGGACAAAAAGAAAATGTTCGAGAAAACTCGAAAAATTGAGATTCTAATCAATATAATTTCTATTTGAAATAAATTATTTTGCTTACTGGAAATAAAAATAATCATTTAGCTTTCAATTATAGCTAAAATTAAGGTTTCAAGAAAACTTTATTTTTAAAAGTACATTTTAAAACTTGGGTATCAAAAATGAGTGGAGGTGCCGACTTCGAAATGTTCGCTTGAGGGCAGAAAAAAAAAACGGGTTGGTCATTTTTTCTTCGTCATAATCTTACAATGAATTTATAGACAGCTTGAATGACGCCCATCTCCAACCTGTAACGTTGATAGATATATGGTTTCTTATACTTCTCAAACAAAAGGCTCTCATGGTAACCAACAAAAATGTTGGCTAATAAAGGACCCAAGGGGCTGCCCATAGAAACCCCATCTACTCGGACATACATATCATTTTCAAAGTTGAACTCTATTCCTTTTGTTGCTAACATCAGGAACTGTAAGTTTAAAGACTCGGAATGTAAGGAGGACCCAAGCAACTTCTATAGAGAGCATCAGCACATATGTGTTATCTCTTGTAAGGGGATATTCGTGTACAGACTTACATTATAAAAAGAAACCGTGATCTTATCATTAGAAGTAATGGGACAATTTCTAATAAACTTCTGAAAAATTGAAAAGATGAAAAAAAAAAATCTGATACACAGTAAGTTGAGAAATGGTCGCTCTCTCTCGCTCTCTCTCTCGCTCTCTCTCTCTCTCACTCTCTCACGCTCTCTCTCACTCTCTCGCTCTCTCTCGCTCTCGCTGAATCATTTACCCATTTCTTTATTTACGTATTTAGTTCAATCGTAAATGTTTTTTAATTTTCCGTATTTATATTAATCTCGTAACTTTAAACGTGTTCCAGCATTATCTCTTGTAATTCTTCGCTATTCAGTCTAATACAATTATAATTGTGCCACTTGATTGTTCTCTTAAGAAGCGTTCGCCAAATGGCAAGCCTAGGTCAGAATATTATTAAAAAAAAATGAACATAAAATTATGTTTATTCAGATCTATATTTTTGTTCTGTGGTATCAAGTCATTATTCCGATATGTGTGTGTGTGTTTTTACGATCTCACACCCTGATTGAGCACTCTGGAAGAATGGTAAACTTTGAAAAAACAGTAGCTACTCTAGCATCTACACATCGTTCATTCAGTAATGAATTAGAACACTCTAACTACTGGCGTGTTTACATGATATATCACATGCTAAAACTCTGCCTCCTCTACCTCTCATAGATCGGTAGAATCACCGACTGACGTTAAATCGGTCGGGTTTCAATCCTTGGTAAACGCAATCGGATATCTAACTGTACTGATGAGCTGTGATAGAGCGAAACAGATTTGCCTACAGATGACACACACACATATATAATTTCCCTCCTGTCACGCTCATACAGAGAGAGAAACAAAAGCAAGGCAAAGTTGGCTCAGTCCATAAACTTTACTGCCAGTTATGAAAGCTCTTGCCGCATGTTCTCTCTTTAACAGAGCCTTATTTAACTTTTCGGCTGAACAACCACGCAATAATTGTCGTGTAATGAGAAAAAATATCAATAATAAATTTCCCTCAGAGGCTTGGATTATTTTTTCTTTTTGTCTTTATGTAAATACCAGTAGTAGGTACATTAATATATTTATTGCAACCATTTCTAAACGGAACATCGATATAAATATTTTGAAGGAATAGGCCTACTCCATATTTTAAAATTCTTCGTTGTATTTGTCGATACGTGGTGACAATTTCAGAGGTCCCCGAGTTCCATCTTGGTTTGAGCCCTAATTTTGTTACGATATGTTGCAACAAAAGAAAAAAATGATTAACCTAAACACAGACACAATAGAACAAATATTTAATTTACGATAACACAAAATAAAAATATTTACAAAATATACAATTTTTGCATTCAAAACGAGAAACATAGTTTACACAATTGAGTGACAGTAAGTGTTACGAAGAGGAAGGAAGATGCCAAGTATCTTTACCCAGTTAAGCTAACGAAGTAGTCTAAGTGCTATACTTTTTGAAATCTTCAAATGTGTATAAAAAAATTATTCGTTTGGTCAATGAAAGGGTCAAAAATTTCTATTTACCCACCCAGTTCCATGAGGTTCTCTTTCAGGTTTGGATTTAGTCGGCAGCTTTCGTAGAGATTACTTTCGGTTGGATATACAAATCCTTGAAGCAAAGCGGAGTTGATAATGTTAGCAAATCCTTTTAACAACTGACTCTCTCCCCAAAACCTATTTTTCTAACACTTAATTTGCATATTTCTAGAGATCCTTTAGAATTCTCTAGTTTTTACTTGGAATGTTCTAATCTTCCAAAACTTTCAATTCCTAATTTCTCTATTTAACAACTACTAAAAGGAATTAAAACTTTTTTGTAATAACTCAATAGAATCCCTTACTATAACCTTTTAAACATTATTATTTTTATATGTAAATGCATCCATAGCATGTAAAATTTAATGTTCTTCTGCAGAGGAGACGTGTTTGGCGAAGTACGGTAAGATTTGTTGCATTTTGTGCAACTGAATCCAAAATTATATTTTTGGAGTTGATTTGAACAGCGGTCGGCGAACCCCGGCCCGCGGAGCGCATCCGGCCCTCGAGTGAATCTTGTCCGGCCCGCTACCTTACTCTGAACACGATATAAATATAGGTAGACCAACTCCAGAGACAGTTGATAGTCTGAATATACTGCGTCGAAATTAAAATGATTTATTTTTACCTGGAGAATGTTTTACATTTTATTTTTTATTTGTAGGGATCGCCAAAATTAGCCTACGGCCTCACTTTCCACTTTTCTATGAAATTGCTTTCGTGAGCGGGCACATTTAAACGAATATAAAACGGTTTTTGAACCGATTTTAATGGAATTCTTTTTATTTTTAATTTATGAAACATTTATTTTTAAGGTACAATACTTTTTAACAAAATTTCCATCAGATATTAAATTATATTGAATCCTTGCTTTCTTAACCGAAAATTTATTCACATATTTAATAACATGGTTCTTCTCCATGACACTGGAGCCATAGCTGTTTGGCCCTCTTCCATGATTCTACATAGCTTTTTGGCCCTCCTCTCAGGCTGCCCGACCCCTGGTTTAGTGTTTTCTCTACTGTAAAAGCATACGGACAGGAAACGATTCCAGCAGATGTACAAAAGAATGGTGTAAGACAAGGATGTACGCATGCTTCTCACCAGATCTATTCAACCATCCTTACAGTTATTCTGAGGAACTTAGGAGTCACACCAGGAGGTTATCATTGGAGCCACAATCTGAACAATATGATATACAGATGATCTATTTATTCATAATTGTTTTCCTCTAGGGATGTGTCTTGGTGCAGTGGAATGAGAAATCGGAAAGCCGAGTTCGAATTCCAGTTAGACCTGATGCATTCACTTACGCAAATACTCTTGGGAAACGTATTAATCTTTCCTCTATTTTATGGGTTATAATAACAGGACAAACTGGGTTCCATAGCATTGATTGGTAACCAGTCTACTGCGAAACTAATGGCAACCTATGGGGAAAATTATTGCCCAGTCAGTCGTGTCTCAAGAGACATGATCGCCCAACCGTGTATCACGTACGCCACTGAAACTGGTTAGGGTGACATGTTGGTGCCATTTTCGTTCCTATCATGGTACCTAGTGTTGTCAAATTCGAAAGTATTGTTGTTCATCATTAGGTCGATGCTATCAATAATGAATTCCTTGATGAATCCAAGGATATAATATTCCTGGATGTTTTTCAATCCAAAAAAATTGAATTGCTTGTTTACCCAATTCATGTGTTATATTGCGATATAGTTTGCTAGCATCAAATATTACCATGAGTGTTCTAAGGTCTTGTTTGTGGTATGGAGCTAGAAGCGAATATCATCTCTCATGTAGGTTTGTGACATTTTTACCATCTGTTTGATGTTTCAAATTACTCAATTTCTGCGGCTGGACTGATAAATCGATCACTTTGATCTCGAACCCTATCTTAACCCACGTTGTGATTTGGTTGGTCATTAGAGACAATGAAAACAGGTTGACACTAGAATTGCTGAAATGAATTGGCTCAAGTTGAGAGCAAAAGTCAAGAGGAAAATGTATAGAATTGGTACATAACTAGGTATACTACTAGTATTTCAACGTTCAGATCAATCTGGTTATATGTAAAAATTTAAATTGGCCGCACTTTGGATGGTTCTTAAGTCTGGCACAGGTTCAGTTTCTTCTTGAGTAAGTTATTAAGTTTAAGGCGTGGTAAAAATATCTAATTTAATTTTTATGGAAACATGTTATGACTCCTACGGAACATCGTACTTACCCAAAAAACATTTACACACACAAATTTTTTTTATTATTTTAAAATATTTCTGGAGAACGATATTAAACTTTCTTAATTTTGAGATAGGCCATATAATCATCAATTCTTAACTAAAAAAAGAGAATAAATATAACGATTCCACAAAAATTTTTAAAGTCGTTGTAACACTTTATGAATTATTTACTAATTATAATAATAATTTTAAAAATGAAAACAATTATTTCAAATTTTATTATTAATTGAAAAAAAAAATTTTCTTCAAACTGTCTTTTATCATTATTCCATAATTAAAAGCTTATTAAATTATATCCAGTTTTATTGCATTTTTTATTTCTCTTCGGAGCAGATTTTCGGTTAAGGGTTAAATGTACTTAAAAAAAACATAGATGATTTATATTCCCACAATGAGCCCTGCGTTTAACTAATAAATGTTTAAGCTAATTAAAATTTATTAAAATTTTATGGTTACAGGGGGAAGTGCTAAAAAAATATTTTATCAAGATTCTTAAAAAATAATTTCAAAAATAATTTCATCCATTTGAAACTGAAAGTTTCATTAAAATCTGACAATTATTTGATTTTTGTGAAATTTCAAATTAATGTTTGTCACCGGGGAAAAAAAAATTGGTTAATGTCATCATTACGTTTTCATTGTAAAACAGTCCTGAACTTTAGCCGCTAAATCAAAATTTTCTGATAAAATTTCAAAAAATGTTAGATGGAATTAAAAAATTAAAAAAAATTAAAAACTACTTTTGATCTTTCTCTTAATAATATAAACATTTGATGAAAAAATGTTTGGAACTTTTGCTCCAATCATATATTTGTTTTTAGCAATTTAGTGGATGTACCTACAGTGACTGTATGGCAATCACAAATGACATAATTGTACAATTTTTTCCCCTTTAATTGGAAGAAACTGTGAAACACACTGACCTTTACGAAATTAACATGCACAAAAAAAAATTCAAATATGCAAAAATAATTTTTTTAATTATTTTAAAAATACGATTTGTATTAAACTTTTCAATTTTTGATGAGTAAATAGTTTTTTTTTACTTAACTTACCAATCTACAAATATTTGAAATACTTTAAAAATATTTTTGAAACTGTAAATTATTATAATAAAAAAAAACAAAAGCACCTAAAATTTCATTATTAATCGAAAAAATTTCTTCAGTCTATAAGTGACTATAATATCCATAACCTTTATATTATTTATTAAAGCAATTATAAGCTTATATAATTAAATAATTAGTTTTTTTGCATTTTTCTTTTACTATTTAGAGCAGATTTTTAGTAAAAAAGACTAAAAAATATGGTTGAAAAAATAAAGGATTTAAATTTTACATTCCCTAATGAGTTCTGCTTTTAACTAATAAAACAATTTTGCCTAAAGAATATAAATTTCTTGAAATTTCTTGATATGAGGTAACAATTAGCAAAGAAAAATATATATTTTTACCAAGATTTTTTCTTAAAATAACGATTTCAAAAATATTTTCATTTGTGAATAAGTTATGATTTTTAAAATCACAATTATTTGATTTTTGCAAGAATTTTCAAATTAAAATGGTTAGTAAACTACAAAAACTCTAAAATTTTTTTAACCAAAATTTTGAACGGTTCGGAATTACAAAAATATTTTTAAAAAATGATAAAAAAAATTACTTTGATTTTTATTTTTCCTCTTAAAAATTTCAACGGAAAAATTTGCTTTCCGATGCCATTTTCAGCTTTCAACTCAATGATTTTCTTCCTTCTTTCTGTGTGCATTCTCTCTCGTGTTCTCTCTTTCACTCTCTCTCGTGTTCTGTCTCGTGTTATCTCTTTCACTCTCTCTCTCGTTCTCTCGTGTTATTTCTCTCTCTCTCCGTGTTATTTCTCTCTCTCTCGTGTTCTCTCTCTCTCTCGTGTTCTCTCTCTCTCTCGTGTTCTCTCGCTCTTTCTCTCGTGTTTCTCTCTTTCTCTCTCTCTCTCTCGTGTTTGTCTCTCTTTCTCTCTCTCTCTCTCGTGTTCTCTCTGTGTTTCTCTCTTTCTCTCTCTCGCTCTCCGTGTTTCTCTCTTTCTCTCTCTCGCTCTCTCTCGTGTTCTCTCTTTCTCTCTCTCGCTCTCTCTCGTGTTCTCTCTTTCTCTCTCTCGCTCTCTCTCGTGTTTCTCTCTTTCTCTCTCTCGCTCTCTCTCGTGTTCTCTCTCTCTCGCTCTCTCTCGTGTTCTCTCTCTCTCGCTCTCTCTCACGTGTTCTCTCTCTCTCGCTCTCTCGTGTTCTCTCTCTCTCGCTCTCTCTCCGTGTTCTCTCTCTCTCGCTCTCTCTCGTGTTTCTCTCTCTCTCTCTCTCGTGTTCTCTCTCTCACTCTCTCTCGTGTTCTCTCTCTCTCCGTATCTCTTTCACTCTCTCTCTCGTGTTATCTCTTTCACTCTCTCTCTCGTGTTATCTCTTTCCTCTCTCTCTCGTGTTATCTCTTTCCTCTCTCTCGTGTTCTCTCGTGTTGTCTCTCTCGTGTTCTCTCGTGTTGTCTCTCTCGTGTTCTCTCGTGTTGTCTCTCTCTCTCGTTCTCTCGTGTTGTCTCTCTCTCGTTCTCTCGTGTTGTCTCTCTCTCTGATTTCTCTCGTGTTGTCTCTCTCTCGTTCTCTCCGTGTTGTCTCTCTCGTTCTCTAGTGTTCTCTCTCTCTCTCTGTGTGTTCTCTCTCGTGTTATCTCTTTCTCTCTCTCTCTCTCTCGTGTATCTCTTTCTCTCTCTCTCTCTCTCTGTTATCTCTTTCTCTCTCTCTCTCTCTCGTGTTATCTCTTTCTCTCTCTCTCGTGTTATCTCTTTCTCTCTCTCTCTCTCTCTTGATATTGTCTCTTTCTCTCGTGTTCTCTCTTTCTTTCTCTCTCTCTCTCTCTCGTGTTCTCTCTTTCTTTCTCTCTCTCTCTCTCTCTCTCTCTCTCTCTCTCGTGTTCTCTCTTTTTTTCTCTCTCGTGTTCTCTCTTTTTTCTCTCTCCGTGTTTCCTCAACTTTTTCCCCTCTCGTGTTTTCTCTTTTTTTTCTCTCTCGTGTTCTCTTTCTCTCTCTCGTGTTCTCTTTTTATTTTCTCTCTCTCTCTCTTTCTCTCTCTCACACACACACACACACACACGTAGGTACCTGTTTTAAATTATGGCCCAGAAATAATCAACCTTATACAAGGTGAAAGTATAAATTGTTAAAAATCTCCAAAACTATTTTGACGACATTGCACGTTTTTGCTTCTCTCATTCCCTCTCTCAGTTGAAACTCTAACCGCGATTTGGTGACATTATCGCCTTGCGATAACTTTTTCTTTTACGTTCTTACTTAATTTTAAAGTTTATATACAAATTTTATAAACTATTACAAGTACATTCAAAATAAAATTACTCTCTTAAATTAAAAATTATCAGAAATCTTTTGTTTTTAATTTGCAATAACTTTGAAAGGACAATTGACTAATAAATTATTTTTATTAAATAAAATAAAATCATGACAGAAAAAGATTATTTCAACTTGAAACGTGTTTTACTATTTTTACATAAAATCGTAATAAATGTTTTTTAAATAATGACAGTTACACCTTTCGAAACAATTGCTACATTTTTAACAAAAGAACGAAAATAATTCCTGGCTTTAAAGTTTACGAAAGTGAATGTGAAAAATGAGAACAGAACCTAAAAGAAGAATCTTACCTGTAGCGAGCTTGATTCGCCTTGATTTTCTCTTTTTAGGTCCTAGTCACATCGGGGTGGATTCCTGTAGAACCCCTCCCTTGATTAAAGTAGTCCTTTTGTGTACCTAGTTAATGTGAGTAGGTGTTGTTCTTGGCATGTTCTAACCTTCTTTTATTATGATCCAGGTGGGGATTCTCATTTTCCCCCCAGTTTTTCGAATCCGTTGTTTCATCTCAGCTGGGTCAGAATTTTTCTCTTTTCTTGCGAAGGCAAATTAATTTTTTTCTCCTCCCTCCCCTTAGCAAGAGAGCCTCTTGATTTTGTCATAGACAGAATACAGTGGCCTCTTTATTTTTGTGGGTTAGACGGGTCCAACTAACATTAATTTATTTATTTTTTTATTAAGTTGAAATTTTTTTGTTTGGGTTTTTTATTTCATGTACCGCACCCTTTTCGTACATTTCATGTGTAATTTTAATATTTTTCTATATATGTTGTGTTTCACAAATAATTTTTCTTTACGACAATGTGAGTATTTTCTACCTGTATGGCGGATTCGTTGACGATGGATATGGTCCTTATGGTGAATGGAAAATTGTAAAGTCCAGTTGGATCCTTGAGTTGGATTAGGTATAGGATAGTTATTGATGACCAACCTCAGTTTTGTCTCCCACCAATCATCGGCCTTGTGCCAAAATTGTATAGTGTATCTTGTATTCAGCGTCGATTAAGCATATCGTTCACGCCATTCATCCTGTAACAGACAGAAGCGAAAATCGTCCACTTCATTCACCATGCCGGCGCGAAACGATACCCTCGAGTGAGAATCTTGGACTTCGAAGAAGCAATCCTCAAGAACCTTTCTAAACGATTTGAAATTTAAAAAAAATATTCGTCACATTGATTCAACAATTGATCTTTCTCACTCAAACATCATAAATTTAACACGAAGATTTGAAAGTTAAATTAACACTGACACAAAATTTCTTCATTAGAAATTTTACATCTAAAAGTTTCAATTATGAAACAAGCTTCAAAGACTATTCAAGTTTATTATCAGCACTACAGAAACATTTGACTTTAGCTACAAGTAACAGTTAAAGGTAGATAACTTAAAATTGAAATATTTGAATATTCTTCATTTAATTTTATTGGAAGACAGTTCAATTAATCGTTAGAAAACATCAGCAAATCGGTACAACAAAATGACATCTGAAGACATTTTTCTTAATCCAAAACTTACTCAATATCCATTATTCAGAACATTTTTGCAGAAAAACTAGCTTAAAACTTATTTCAAATTTTACTATTAAGCAGTTTCTTTGAGAAATTTAATATTTGTTCGTTGATTTATGTATAGATTTTATATAAATTATTTGATTTTTGCAAGAATTTCCAAATTAATGTGTTCGTCACCGGAAAAAAACTGAGTTATGGAACGTACGTTTCCATTGTAAACTCTCGTAACGTCTTTGGTTACCCGCTAACTAAATCAAAACTATTTTTTTGCAAAATTTCGAACGTGTTAGAAGCGATTAAAATGTTAACAGATAATTTAAAAAAATACTTTGATCCTTCCTCTTAATAACATTTTGATGCAAAAAGATCGTTCTTAAGTTTTGGGCCGTTTTTATTCATACTATGCTGATTTTTTTTTTTGTTTGTTTTTTTGTTTTTGTTTCAGAGATACCTCCAAGAATATCGTAAGCCCGTCTTTCCATTTTCCTTTTTCACTGCCATTTGTGGAGCTATACAAGGGAGGTAACTTTCAGTCATTATCCTAAATGCTATTAGACTCGTTACAAATCCATGCAATTAGGTCGGTAATGTTCTACTTCCTGACCACTGACAATACTTTTCTCTATTTCTTCTTAGCATGAAGAGTGAATGTCGACGAACTACACAATTCCTTTCTCCTACGGATACAACGATTGAAACTTTTTTACAAACATAGCCGATAATCCTCGCGATGAAAGATATCAGAGGTTGAAAGAATAGAGTGTTTCATTGGTAAAATAAATGGAATTTTATTAACTGAAAAAAAATAACAAATTTTGTAAAGTGAAATTACTATGTAAATGTTCAAAAAGAAAGTGTAGTGTCCAGTTAAAAGGGAATCAAGAGATGGTAGTTGTAAGTGAATCATGTCTTGTAGTTGTAAGTAGCAAAATGTGTGTATGCAGAAAAGATTAATTAGGGTATTAATAAAAGTCATGTTCCTTTCCCTTGTGGCCGGCGAAGAGTGAAAAGGAAGAGTCAAATGACAAAAGGAAAATTGTACTTATCGGACGTTTTAGGAGTCAGTTGATATGTTGTTATTGTCGTCGTCGTTTTATTTTTTGTTGACTGTGTGAATGGTGAATAGATGAAGAAATAAAGGAAAATAGCACAAGAGAAAGGAGAACGAGTATGTGATGGAACCTTATGTCCAGTTCAGTGGATTGAAGATTTTTTCACATAGGCAACTTTGTCTTAGTTTTGCAAATCCTTTGTTAGAAAATTAATTGAACATCGAACCGCGAAACTTGGCTTCGTCTTTTTCTTTCAGTAGCCGGTCAATCCTTACCCTATTCGTCAAAATTAAATTTCACACTGGATTCTGAACTTTGCCTTGATCTGGTTTTCTAAAATGTTTTCCGTCATTCTGATCCGATTTTGTTGGTGTGCAAATCGACTTTTTTTGTTTCAGTTAATTGTTGGATGATATAGGATTTGTATCTGATACACTAAACTTAGAAGACGAACAGGAATTTTACTTACATTCAAAAATTAAATTCATATTTCATGTGTGTTCCGTCGTAAGTTGTAAATAATTCAGTTAATCAACCATTCATAAATAGAAAAGTATCTGCCTGCTTCTCCTCCTAAAAAAATGTGACCTTTGCCAGACATGTAAAATGGTAAAAATTAAATCAGCATTTGAATGAAATAGCAGAGTAATCGGTATTATGGGGAATTTAAATTCATTAATAGTTTAAAAATTCAAGTTTTATGGCTGAATATTTTTTGTTTATTAAAAACTAATATTATATATCCAATTTGCTCGGGGTTTTTATTGGTTATGTTGAAATGTTAAGGTCAAATGTCAAGGTCACAAAGCTCCAGAGGTTGCGTGACGCATGGTTAAAATGCAAACTATTGTTTTGTTCTTTTTATTTTTAGTTATTTTAAATTTTATTTCGGAAAAAAAGTAGATCTAAAACATTAAGATTAGCAAAGTATTTTCCAAAATTTGTAAAGTTCCTGGGTAGTTAAAAATTACATTAAAAAAATGAGCTCATGTTATATTCAACTATTTTCCAGATATCACCGCAGAATTTAAATAAACTTACCACTTTGTCAATATTATAAATACCTACCTCTGTATTTAAAATGCATTATTTTAAACTGAAAGTAATTGGTTTCAAATCGAATTAAACTTTAAATCACCTAATATTCGCCAAATAGTGCTTCAGAAAAGAACATTTTATTTTTGAAAGATGTTTTAATAAGAATTACTGTCTTGATAGAAGACTAAAATGGCTCTAAAATCAGTGATTATTAGCGATTTAATGAATTCCTTCTAGTTTAAAATGTAGTTTATATTTTGCTTATTAGAAATGCTAATTAGTTTGAAATTCAAACAAAGAAATGGTTTAAGATTTTAATTTGTAGAATTTCATATTAAATTTGGCGCATTATGGGAGAAATTTATGGCGATACCGACTTAATTTTGTTTGTATATCGATTTATTTCTTTAAAGTGCCTTTAGCTGAGAAGAACAGTGAAAATAAACAAACAGATAAGCCAGGTGAAAAAAAAAAAAGCCCATCATAACCACCAGGAAAGTGAAAGGAAGTAGAGCATGCTTTTGGATATTTAAGAATGCCTTAACTAGCTCTTCAAGATTCCCTCTCTCTCACACACACACACACATATATACATATCTATATATATATATATATATATATATATATATATATATGAGCTTTTTCAGTCATGCTGAAAAAACTTCTTGAAACTTGATGTTTAATTGGATTTTTTATGATTAAATTTAGGATTTCTGTCTGTTTGGAAAGAGGCATGGGATGTCTGACAGGACACATAAAGTTGTGAGAGACCAAAAAAAAAATAAAATAAGAAAACTGAAGCGATTCGACTACTTGAATTGTCTCCTCAGAGATCACTTAAGTCCTGACCAGTCCTCTGATGATTGTGAATAGAACATCAAGCTGAGTGTCGAGGAAATCTATTACACAGAAGATTGTCTTTAACTACTTGTCTGAAAACACAAAAGTACTCTATTGTGAATATGGAAGCCACTGAAATATTAGGCTAAAGAAGTTGGATAAGAATAATCTGTTATAACGGAAAAGAAAAATATTGAGTGAATCTCTACCTATCTCTCTCTCTCTCTATCTATCTATCTTTCTATATATATATATATATATTCCAGGTGAAGAGGACTCAGGTTTTACTATTTTGAACGCCCTGGCATTAATTTTAAGAACAGCGCTCAATATAATAAATAGTATAGAGCTTAATATAGTTATGAATTAATTGTACATTGCGACATGGATATTTTTATGTTTCGATATAGATTCTCTACAGAATCTTCAAATCTGTTAGGATTTTCATACTACATAATCTCACAGCCTAGAAGGAAGCAGAAACTAAAAGACATTGGATTATACAGAGATGTTGGACTTAGGATAATAAAAAATACCACAAATTTTAAAATAGATAAAATTTGAAAGATGATACATAAAGAATTTAAAAAATCTTAATTTAAAAGTAACAAGACAAATATAAAAGATTTCCTCGATGAAACTTCTAGAAAAATATACACTAACCATACAAAAAACAAATACCAATCTTTTATACATCCACCCAAAGTCTAACCACCCTCCATCTATGAAGAAACATACTCTCATCAATAGAATACAGAATGAGTAGAAATTCATAAATGAAGAAGTATTAAATAAGCAAAACAACTTTTACAAGACTGCCTTAAAAATTAGTGGATATAAAAACCTAAATATGTAAATGAGAAAAGTAACCCCCGAAGAAAAAATAGGAATAGAAATATTATCTGGTACAGACCACTTTCAACCCTTGCGTTAATTCGGAAACACTTTCCTGAAAAATCCATTAAGATCTTTAATAAAAACACTATTAAGTTACAGCTGTATGAACAATTTTAAAAAAATCATTAAAAATCACCATAACAGTACTTTAAAAAACTTCAACAAAATTAATAAAACATACTAACAGAAAATAACAATTTAGACAAGAAGAAAAATATAACTGTAGAAACCCTATAGATTGCCCATTAGCAAACAGGTGCCTAACAAAATCAAGCATCTATCAATGCGAAATATCTTCAAAGCCAAAATAGTATAAAAATTTATAGGTAGTACCAAGAATACTCTAAAACATCACATTTACCAGCACCCCTTCATTTAATAACTACAAATACAAAAATAGAGCAATCCTATCAAAATATCAGTGGTATCTAAAGAAAACAAAAACAACACCTACAAAACTGGAAAATTCTAAAAGAAAGCTAAAAACTATATATTAAATCACTTGAGAATAAAAATCTATTAAATAAATGCAATGAGATAAATGTCATATGTAGACATAACATTCACATTAGAAAATGGATAAAATCTAAATGAAATAACATGCATATAACCAACAAAGGCTTAAGGAAAATAATTACTGACAAACTATCAAAACAAAGTAAATTAAAACGTAAAATTATTTATATAAAAAAAATTTTCTATTAATAAAAAACAGATTTACAATAAATAAATACATATTTAAAAAATGGTATAAGGATAACAGGAATTAAAAAAGAAAATTTTACTTATAAATCAAAGATTTCAAGAAAATTTTAACTAGGAGACCAAAAAGAAAATGAAAAGGACAGCCTTGGTACTAACTGGGCATATCACATCAAAGACAATAAAACTAAGCAAAAATAAAAGGAAAGTGATAAGGTTAGGTTAAAGGCAGGTTGACATCTTGAACATTGAGGAAAAAGATGAAAGGAAGAAAGTAAGATAAAGGAAAGGGAAAAAAAGAAAATAAGTTAGCACGTATTCTTTGGGGCCAAATTCCAAAATGAATCTTCGCTCTGATTAGTTGGAAAGAAACACAAGTCAATTTTATACCTTCCCACATACAACAGCGAAGGTTTCGGGTTTAGAAATGTAAATAATCTGTACAGCCAACATCAAACATTGCCTGATGAAAAGAATCTCTCTCGAAAAATACAAATTTCCGTGTCGCAATGTACAATAATTCATACCTGTGTGTATATATATATATATATATATATATTAGTAATGAAGATTCTAATCCTACAAGTGACAGTGAATATTATATTACAGCTGAGAAGTGATGAATTTTAAATTTTTCATTTTTTAGTTTCTAAACACTTTAATTTTCATTTCAATGTTCTGCTTTCATCAAGAAAGAAATGGTGGAGGCTTAGAAAAAAGTCCAAAATCTCCTTCACCAAGGTATCTTTTTCCATTTCATCTGACTTTTTACTTCAGGCAAAAATTTTATTCTAAACCTGTGACTTTTTTTTTTTTTTTTACGCGAAGTCTATTTCAACGCCCGGATGTTCTTTATTCTGGGAACTAATTTAACGCCCATCACCCAGCCACTTCCGATCATTTCTTCGTTGGTGTCTGCAAAAAATAAAAATTTCGGAAAGACAAAATATCTGATAGCAAATTAAACCCCAAAACAAAAGTGGTTTTCTTTCTGCTTTTATTCAGTCTTTCACTCTGCCTTTTATTTTATTTAGAATCTCATTGACTTGATTTGTTTAATTCTATTTTCTATACATCTTTCACACACCCTAAAAAAGCTGTTGTTAATAAAGATTTTATTTTAAGAAAACAAATCTCACGTTGTTGTATTTTAATTTAATTTACCTGTCATCATTTGTATTGAATTTAATAGCTTCTCAGAGGTAAATGCAAATAAATTTTTCCTAACTTGAATACTACTTTTAACTATTTCATTGGTTTATCTTTGATACTAGGGCATTAGCGAAGTTTCTTTAAACTGTGAGGCCAATTTCGAACCTCAAACACATTTATTGCATATTGGGAAAAAAAAAGTTATAATCCACTCTTTTATTTTGCACCTAAGAGGAAAAAATATGAAAGTTTTGCATTTTCTTATCTAATGTCAAATGTGCTGTCAACTTAGTTTTTATTCTTTTTTGGGGATTTTTCTTGTACATATTTTTTCTTTGGTTTATTTTTGTATTTTTCTCTCACTCTGATGAAAATTCTTGACATCAAAAAGGTCATTTTGAAATCAGCTGTCAATTTGAGCTTATGTCTATGAGATTACCAATTAAGACAGGAGTAAATTAGTACCAAGTTAATGAGAATTTATATCAAGAGTGATTTTTTCAAATCAGTTGCCAATTTGATTTTATCAAGTCAATCAGTTACTTTTAACAAAGGAGTAAACCGTTACCATGTTGAAAATTGACGATATCAAGAAAGTTGTACTTGAAATTACATGCCAATTTAACCTAAACAAATTGATCAAATTTACAATTATGACCGTCGTAAATAGACACATAGTTGAGAATTGATTATATCAAGAAGCATTTTTAAATCAGTGACCAAATTGACCTTATCAAGTCAATCAGATTTGTACAACAAAGGAGTAAATAGATACGAAATTTAGAAATTATTGATGACATCAAGAAAGCTGTTTTGAAATCTGCTGCCAGTTTGACTTTATCAAGAATGCTTTCAGATTAATTATGAAGATAGGAGCAAATAAATACTGAGTTAAGAATTGATGCTATCATATGAATCATTTTTAAAGCAACTTCATTTTTATCTGTCGTCAATCATTTACTCGTAAAACACGAATAAATGATACGTATTGAGAATTGATGATATCCAAAGTTCATTTTGAATTCCGCCTGTCAATTTGATCAGATCACATCAAGGTCATTTTTAAATCATTTGTCCGCCAGTCCAGTCAAATCAATCAGATATATTTAGACAGTAGTAAATGCGTTGTTTGTTGAAATCAGGAGCCGAGTTCGAATTCCATTAAGATTCATTGCATTCACTTACGCGCAAATACCCTTGGGAAAGGTATTAATTTGTCTATTCCTTGCAGTTATGGGCTAAATAACAGGACAGATTGGGTTCTATAGCATTGGCCGGCAACCCAATCTACCACAGAAAACAATGGCAACCTACTGCGGGATAATATTCTGCTCAGTCAGTCATGTCTCTTTCGAGACATGATCACTTAAGCATGTATCACGTATGGCACTTAACTGACTGAAATAGATGCTGAGTTGTGAACTGATTATATGAAGAATGTCATTTTTCAAATCAGCTGTGGATCTCACATTATCAATCAGATTGACTATTCACAATAGTAAATACACACAAACTGAGATCTCTTGATATCAAGAAAGTCATTTAAAATCAGTTGCCAATTTGACATTCTCAAATCGATAAGATTTACAGGAGTAATTAGATACCGAGTTGAGAATTGACGATATCAAGGTCATTTTTAAAATTAGCTAATACTTTGAACTTATCAAATCGATCAGATTTACATTTTAAGAAAAGTAAATGTGTTGTAATTGATATCAAGAGAGGTCATCTCTGAAACCAGCTGCCAATTTTATCTTATCAAATCAATCAAGTTACTATGATGTCATGAGTAAACAGATACTGAGAGCAGAACGGATGATATCAAGAAGGATATTTTCAAATCAGCTACAAAATTTCTTATCAATTTTAAAAAGCAGTTATGTAATGTTACCTTTTCCATTGGAAAATCTCGTAACGATTTGGTTACCCACTAACTCAAATCAAAACCAGATTTTTAACAAAATCTATGCTTGCTCGGCTGCCATTGCCCACCGGAATCATTTCTTCCGACTCTATCGTAACTACGCGTCGGACCAAAACGAACGCCTTTTCACTTCAACTTTCAGTGTAAAAGGATACTTAACGAAGCTAAGATGTTGTTTGCTTTTTCTCCTACAGATGCAACAACTGAGTCATTTTTTTATGGATCTTCGCCCAGATATTAATCGTTCAAACACCAAACTTAGAGAGGCCAACAATAATTTTACTTACATTCATAAAGTAAAATTCATATTGCATGTGTATTTCACGCCGTACGTTTAATAATTTTGTTAATCAACCCTTCATAAGTAATAGGAAGGGCAATCTTTTTTTGTCTTCTTCCCTAAAAAAAAGTGATATTTTTACATGGTAAAAAATTCTAATAAGCATTTGAATAAAATAATTTTGAAATAATCAGTATTATGGGTTCACAAATATTTTTAAGAAATTCTAAGCTTAATTATATTTATTTTATTTTGTTTAATAAAATTAAGTAAAAGATGCAATAAGAGAGAGAACTGGTAAATTTGTGTCTAGCAAAAATAAATAGTTATCTCCCCTTAGCTATTCATTTTAAGCTCATTTTTTGTTTCGTTTGTAAACTATTTTTTAAACAATTTGCCTTTTCGAACAAAAATGCACTTTTTAAATTGTACTTTTAATATCTTTATTCGTTATTCATTACGAAAAATCTTTTCTGTCAATTTACGATTAGTTTTAAACAGAAAATAGTATAAAAAGCATGTTACTCGAAATTTGAATGTGTTGATCGACAAAACAAAATGCTTTTTCAAATTAGTGAAAAATTATATTGATAAGTTATAAGAATAATTTGAAATTGTAGGCTGTCGATTCAAACAGCAGATTACATAGATAAGGTCATCATTTTGCGTCATGACTGCGATTATATTCAAATTTTTAAAATGATATTCTGATGCGTTAAAAGAAAAATTTCGGCGGACTTGAAACAGACTACCACCCCGTTTAATTTTGCTGATTTTTCATAACTTTTTTCAGCGCAGTCCTATCGATTCCCCCCTTAACTACGATTGACAAGTTTTGAAAAATTCAATATTTAAAAATTTTCTGGGTGGATAAGTTTCTCATACAACGTTATAGTAAATCGAGCCTCCATTTTTGAAACCAATCGCCGGTACGACATTACCGCCACCTGTAAATTTGTTCATTATCAAATTTTTGAACTTTTTTCAGTGCAATATTATCTTTTACACCTTAAACTTTACGAATGACAAAAAAATTGCAACAGTACAGTCACCAGTACACACCAAATATTGAAATTGGATTACCAAGCACCCAAATTTTAATATCAAACTGGTAAAAAAATTCCTTAAAAATAAATAATAATAGCAATGAATTAAATATTAGAACAGTCAATAGTAGTAAGTTAAGAATAAAAGTGCATAATGTTCTTGTATTTTTTTCTTTTTTTGTGTGTGTGTGTGAAATAATTGGTTATACAGGTTAATTTTATAAGATAATTTATTTTAAAAGGTAAACAATACTAATTTCTAGATTACAGCTCTTTCGATCCTGCATACTTTGTAAATTTTAAGTACGCTCCTGGGGTGACACTAAAAGAATTACGCGCGCTTTGGCCGTGACAGTTTTTTTTTTATTTCTTTTTTATTACTACTATTGATGACTTATGAATTTATTTGTTCGTTCGTTGCCATGTTTAAATATTATTTTGCCAATATTTTAAGCAAAATGTAAATTATTTTTATAAATCCGGTTAATACTGATATTTACTAATTTACTTCAAGTTTATAACTTATCTGTAGAATAAATATGACTATTTTTCATTTTTTAAATTTCTTTTACTTTTTTTTAAATTTATAATAGAAGATCAGTAAATGATGCAACTGTGCTAATCTTTTTTAATGTCTAAAAGCGTTTTTTTACGTAATCATTTTTTATAGATTAGCTTTAGATTATCTTTCAAATAAAACAAAATTTGAATTCAAAAAGACACATTGTTTAAAAATACATTTTTTCGGGGTTCTACACATCATGAAGTCCATGATGGTACCTAATGAAAAGCAATTAGGTAAAAAAAAACAGCTTTATATATATATATATATATATATATATGTATGTGTACGGAATTTAACACAAGATCAAAAATAAGAAAATTGGTCGTCACTTTCCTAACTTCGACTTAGATAATTTTTTTTTTTAAATTTTAGTCAAATTTTAATTAATTATTTTCAAAAAACTCCGAATTTATTTATGTTGTTATAGATTCAATACTATTTGCTGGTCTGTTTTCTAGCTTTGCTCAATTGTATATGAAAAATAAGTGTGCACAGACGAAATCCCTTTTAATTAGGACCCCTGCCTGATACGAGCAACACACGGATGGTGACTACCTTGATATTGAGGATTTTTATCACACGAATACCCTCAGAATTTTGAGGCAGAAGGAGATCCTCTCATGGAATTCTCAGAAACGTTGGTCATGAACTTCCTTGATTATTCGAGGACCTATTAATCGAACCTGATTCGGACTCGCTGTTGCCGGAGCTTCAAATCGAACATCAGTTCCAGACACTGTTTTTCAAGAACAAAAACCAAGAAAGAGACCGACCAGGCAAACCGAAACCGCTCCTGTTAAACCCGATCAGAAATGTAAGTGTTTACATTTTTTTTTTTCAATTCCTAAGGACAACGATTTAAGTTGAGTTCAAATAAATTTTATTTGGTTTGTATTTTCGTCTGTTGAATTTCGATACTGACAAAATTTGGGCTGAAAAAACCTTAGAGTAGGTGTGTTTTTTAAAATGACTGAAATGTTTTTATGCTTAGAAAAATGTTGGTATTAAATTAAAGGATTAACAGAATTTTGTGAAGTTAAGTTTACTTTTTGTTCAAAACATGAAATTTTTATTCCTTCTTTGTAGTCTGCGATGTCAACAACAGTAATTTTTATACTGTTGAAACATTTTCAAAAGTAAATATTTATTATTTTTTAAGCACCAACTCGCCATAAGAAATATTCTTTGAGTTTTTTATGAATTATTTTTGGCAGGTTTCATGAAAAAGATTTTCTAATTTGATATGACCAAATGCTTTAGTGAAATTATAACAAAAAAAAAAATACTTATCATCCATAAATCGAAATCTTCACAATCTAAGAAATGAGCTGATCTCCTCAAAAATATTTCAGTAGGAAAATCTTCCCTTGTGGCGGTGACTGATTTTCGGTTTTAAAATCGGGAAATTACTCGTTATAACCTTTATTAATTGGATATCAGTAAAAAAATCAAGAAGAAAAGTGATAAAAAATCTTAGAATTCTAGTAATATCGTTTAAATATTAAAACTGTTCCCTGATCCAACAGAGAGCTCAAGGTAAATTTAATTTCCAGAGTGGATATTCATTTGTAAATTTAGATCGTATTTAGGGAGAGAGTTATTCAGTTCGAGACATGAAGTGTTAACACCAGTCAACTTTTGACAATGCATGTCTCAAACTGACATCTTGAATTAGCTATCCGACCTAGAATGGGATCTGCATATATATATATATATATATATATATATATATTTAGAACACAATACTACAAACAGCAATCTACTACAAAATTGTACATTTTCTTTCGACTTTGGAAGAACAATATCTCATCTGGTAGTCAATAATGATGGTATGAATGTTATTTTTAAAAGAGAAAATTAATGAAAATTCACATCCTTTTATTATTGAAAAAAAAAAATTCGTCCGAGAAATTAAAAAAGGATAGGAAAGATGAGAAAACAAAATGGTGGAAAGAAAAGGACATAGAGGAAATAAAAACAAAGAGGAAAACAAAGAAGAAGAAAGGAGACCCGACGTCACGTGACCGATATATGTACCTGCCTATATTTTACTTCTAAATTTGGGATCATTTCTCTGAGCCGTTTTTCGTGGCTCTTTCTACTCATTTATTTCCTTCTCTCTTGTTTTCCTTTGTTGCTTTACCTTCCTTTTCACTTTCTCTCCGGTCA
Organism: Ascarosepion bandense; assembly: GCA_037127315.1. Lineage (NCBI taxonomy): Eukaryota > Metazoa > Mollusca > Cephalopoda > Sepiida > Sepiidae > Ascarosepion > Ascarosepion bandense. Next base: position 22,318 of record JBBBDQ010011381.1, read on the forward strand.
TAAAAATGAAGGAAACACAGTCTTTAATGCTAATCTTTTAATCTTTCTACACACACACACATTCTGCTACTATGAAAAATAAGCTGATTCATTTAATTGCTTACTATTTCTTTGGAACATTTAACTACATTTTTTCTGCTGAACATTTTCTTACATTCATGTTATTTCTGTTAATTTAATAAAATTTTAATTTAACATACAAAACGAAATATTTTATTTCTTCCTTTTCAACATCCAACCTTCAACCTTCTGATATTTAAAATTGTGGGGACGTCAGTTGTGTTTGGCACAAGGCCAATTTGACACACAGCCGGGCTACTATCGTCATATGACACAGAAATCTTTTTACTCAAAATATTAACTTGTAATATATTGAGTTAAATTCTTCAACAAATTCATGAAAAATAAATATACGAGAGATACAGTTGCTCTTTCAATCAGTTCCCCTCAACTGCGACGTAACCACTGCAAGGTGAATGACAACTAAAGCTGAAAATATTACGAGTCAGTGCATCCGTAATTAATCTCAACAACCGTTCACTATTTTTATAAATTACTTCAAGAATATTTGCAGGATATTTTGATATATTAATACCAATTAGATGATATTTTAACTAAAATTATATTGACTAATCACAAATGAAAAAGCTTACTACAATCCAGCGACGCACCAAATATTTAAATATTTTCTTAATTCAATAAACAGCGTAAATATTTTTCAAAATTTGTAAAGTTAAAACTAGGTAGTTAAAACTTATATTACAAAAATGCGCTCATGTTATATTCAACTATTTTTTCCAGATATCACCCATAAGAATTTAAATAGTTACCACCTTGTCAACACCATAAGTAAATACCTACCTCAGTATTTAAAAATGCATTATTTTAAACTGAAAGTAATTTGTGTTGTTTCAAATCGAATTAATTAAACTTTAAATCAGCCAATATTCGCCAAATATTTCAGAAAGGAACATTTTATTTTTGAAAGATGTTTTAATAAGAATTGCTATCTTGTTAGAAAACTAAAATGGCTCTAAAATCGGTGATTATTAGCGATTTAATGAATTCCTTTTAGTTTCAAAATACAGTTATATTTTGCTCATTGGAAATGCTAATTATTTTAAAATTTAAACAAAAAATCGCTTAAGATGTTAATTTATGAAATTTCATATTAAATTTTGGGTATTGTGAATTTCTGGCGATACCGACTTCTGAGGGAAGAAGAAAAAATGATTGGCCTTCATATTTATGGTGCTAATTCTTTCATTATTAAAAACTTACGACGAGAAATACACATAAATATGAATTTTATTGTGAATCAAGTAAAATTCTTGTTGGCCTTCTACGTTGGTGTTTGAATAAAATAATATCTAGGCGAAGATCGACAAAAAATAAAGTTGTTGCATCCGTAGGGAAAGGAATTGTGCAGTTTGATGACGTGAGTATCCACGTTAAGAATAGAAAAAGTATTGTCGGTGGTCAGGAACTAAAACATTACCGACCTAATTGCACAGGTTTGTAACGAATCTAATAGCATTTTAAAATAACAGCTAAAAGTTAAAGTATTATATAGCCCCGAAAATGGAATGGCGGGTTGATGATATGCTTGGGGTAAAAAAAAAAAAAATAGCACAGTATGAATAAAAAAAACTCCATACTTAATAAAAACGAAATTTTTCCATTGAAATGTTTCTGTTATTATCAGAGAAAAGATCAAATTATTTTCTAATTATTTAAAAAATATTTTTGTAATCTCTTCTAACCCATTAGAAATTTGTTAAAAATCTGGTTTTGATTTGAATTAGCTGGTAACCAAATTGTTAGTTTACAATGGAAAAGGTAACACATTACATAACTGTTTTTTTGATAAGATCAATTTCGCAGCTGATTTAAAAAATGACCTTCTTGATATCATCTATTTTCCCCTCAATATCTATTTATTCATGATATCATAGTAAATCTGATGTATTTGATAGATAAAATTGGCTGCTGATTTCAAAGATGGCCTTTCTGTTATCATCAATTCCCAATGCATCATCTATTGCCTCCTGTCTTAAATATAAATCTGATCGATTTGATAGATTCAAATTGGCAACTAATTTTAAGAATGACCTTCTATTGATATCAACAGATCTCAGCTCAGTGTCTATTTACTCCTGTGTTAATAGTCAATCTGATTTAATCAAGGTGAGATTAGCAGCTGATTTGAAAAGTGACATTCTTCATATAATCGGATTCATCTCATATGTCTATTTACTACTGTAAATAGTAAATATGATTGATTTGATAGAGTCAAATGAACAAATGACTTAAAAAATGACCTTGATGTTATCAGTTTTCAACACTATCATTGCTCCTGTCTTAACAGTAAATCTGATTGATGACATCAAATTGGTATTATCTAATTTCTTTCTTAATAGTAAATGTAATTGTTTTGCTAAGTTCAATTTGGTAGCTGATTTTCTAAAATGACTATATTGATGTCATCAATGCTCAACTCCTTATCAATTTACCTGAATTTATAGTAAATCTGATCAATCTGGTACATAATTGTCAGTTGATTTAAAATGATTTCCTTGATATCCTCCAGTTCTTGAAATTGGTATCTATTTATTCATGTCCTAATTGGTAAGTTCAAATTGGCAACTGGGATATAAAATGACCTTCTTGATATGAACAATTTGCAACTCTCTATGTATTTACTCCTGCCTTATTTGTAAAACTGATCAATTCTCAGCTTGCTGTCTCTTTACTCCTGTGTAATCGTAAATCTGATCGATATAATGAGTTTAAATTGGTAGTGAATTTTCCAAAAAATGAACTAGATATCATCAATTCTCGACTCAGTATTTATTTTACTCCCATCTTAACAGTTAATCTGATCAATTAAATAAGATCAAATTGGCAGCTGAATTTAAAGATGAACTTTCTGATATCATCAATTCTCAACACAGTTCCTATTTACTCTGTCTTAATAGTAAAGCTGATCGATCTGATAAGGTCAAGTTGGCAGTTGATTTTTTAAAAAATGACCTTTTTGATATCATCAGTTCTGAAGAAAGTATCTATTTTACTCCTGTTTTAAGAGTAAATCTGATTGATTTGATAAGATCAAAATGGAAGCTGTTTTAAGAGGCAAGCTTACATGATAGCATCAATTCTTAACTCAGTATTTATTTGCTCCCATCTTAATAATTAATTTGATAGATTTGACAAAGTCAAACTGGCAGCAGATTTCAAAAACAACTTTCTTGATATCGACAATTCTCAGCTCTCGCATCTATTTACTGCTTTGTGAAAAGTAAATCTGATTGACTTGTCAAAATCAATTAGCCACTGGTTTAAAATCAGTATGTATTTACTCCTATTTTATAATAAATCTGAGAGATTTGATAGGGTCAAATTGGCAGCTCACCTTCCAAAATTATATTCTATATATTATCAATTCTCAGTGTATGTATTTATGCCTGAAATAAAAGCAAATCTAATTGATTTGATACGAGCATATTAGCATCAAGATTAAAGAAATGCCCTTGATAGCATCATTCCTCAAATCGGTCACTATTTACTCCTCTCGTAATAGTAAATCTGATCATTCGTTAAGATTAAATTGACAGCTGATGACAAAATGTCCCTGAAATGTGTGTGTGTGTTTGTGGGGCCTCTTTTATTTATCTGTTTGTAGTGGGTGTTTTTTATTGTGTCTATATGTATGCGTGTTTCTGTGTGTTTTTCGGTGTGTGTTAGTTGGATTGTGTTCTGTGAGTGTGTGTCTCTATGTCTGTTTGCGTGTGTGGGTGTTTTTTATTTATTTCTTTTGTATGGTGGATTTGCTTTTTGAGATTGGTGTGCGTGTATATTTTTTTTTCTGGCTTGTCTATCTATGTGTATATGTATGCGTGTTTCTGTATGTTTTTCAGTGTGTGTGTTTTTTATGTTGTTTTGGTGAGCGAGTTGCATTTTTTTATGAATATTTCTTCCTGCATGAGTAAAATCTCATAATTAGTATTTTGATAAATTGGTTGGACGAAAAAAATGCCGTCACTGCATTCATGTCTAAGACGTGCCAGATCACATGGCAGCTTTACGTATGTGGATAGGGGTCGCAGGTTCGAATCCTGTCCGGAATGACACACATTTTCGTAAAAAAAGTTTATCGTAAATAATCAAGCCAGTATATATCAATATATAATACTATTTTAATTAAAAACAGAATATCAACTTAAATACGAGTATCGATATCAAATAATGTTCAAACAAATCATTTCATATATATTTTTAATGAAGTTAATTAGTTTCATTTATATAGCTTATAATTAAATATTTTTGTAAACTAGTTTATAACAAAAAATTAAATATGAATTTTATTTAGAATATAAATAAAAAAAATATCATATCAGACCTGAAGTTTAGATATCGTGTAAAAAAAAAAAAGAAAAAAAAAAATGAAAAAGATAAAGGATAATAAACGTAGATTAGAAACGAAAAGTTCAAAAATAAGAAATATTTTAATTGCCTTCTATCAAATTCAATCATGTAAAAAATAAATTTGGCGGTAACGATGCTTCTTTTTTTAATCATTATCTTATATTTTGCAAACTATCGTCATTTAAAGTTTCTACGAAATATAATTTTTTTGTTTCACTAATGAAGTTGTTAAGATATTTTAATTTTTACTTCAGGTTGAGAAAATGGCAGGATTATTATTTTTGTTAAAATGACATGAAATGCTTTTTTTACATCATGGCCTTGTGTCAGGAAAACTAAGGAAGTTTAATTTCTAAGAGACGATGTTGAAATTACTACGAACAAATTCAAAAACGGTTCCCTATTGCCTAGTATGGATGTCAAAAAGGATACAATTACTTTTCTAATGTCCATGTCAACATTTTTCCAATTGTAGTAAAAGTTTTAAAACAAACTTTGCTGAGGTCATGCTACAATGGAAACACTGGTTCATCATTATTAGTACTGCTGGTCAAAAAAAAAAAAAAATCGGTGAATATGTGCGTTGACCTTTGTAGTGCTCATAGGCATCTATAGATAAAAAGTAACTGTCTCGTAAAACTTTTGAAATTTCGTCTTGTTGGCATTTTTGATTCGTATTTAAAAGTTATCCACAAATTTCGATGCAGAGTTGAAAGAAAATATTTTTTTTAAATAACTGAGGAAATTATAGGTCTAAATGAAGTTTATTTGAATGAAAGACCAAAATTAAAATTCAAAGAAAATGTTTCACAAGGAACAATAAAGTGGGGGCGGAGAGCAAAATTTAGGCGATTTTTAAAGGTTTCAATTTAACATTTTACAGCATCAGCATATTGTATTTATTTCTAATTAAAAGAAAAAAAAAACAAATCAAAACTTACCGGCCTAGAAATTGGTTGGTAAATGAGATTTGTTGAAATGTGCTTCGTTTGTACAACTTTTCTAGGAACCGGGGCAACAAACGTTTGCGACATTTTCACAAAAAAAAAAAAAATATTTATATGATTTTCACAAATTAATGAGAAATTATGAATTAAGACATTTCTCATTGTGATTTGTTAATTAATCTTCGATTTCCGGAAATGTGCTAAGTAGTAGAACGTTCCGTTGCACGTCATTGTTTCGAGCTGGTCTCGAACGCATTCAAACAAATTGGCTGCCAACTTCGAAAGGAGTAAATAAAAACGTTTTTTTTACTTCATTAATTGGAAAATGTAACTCGTCATTTATTCAAACTATTTTCTATTGATACTGTTATTAATCCATTAAGGAAAGTATTTCTTGAAGGGTGTTTACATAATTATTCATGGTTTTGTTAGGGTGTAGTATTTTTATTTCCTGGATAGGAAATAAAAATCCCGATTTTCAAATATGAAGAAAAACTAGCATTTAATTAAAATGATGAAAGCGTGTCTTATGTCTTAAGAAAATGCAATGTTAAAAAAATCAAATAAAATTTTACTATTTAACCTTAGGTGCATGGTACATGGAAGGTTCTCAGTATACGTGGAGGGGTCGAAAACCCACCCCCAATATGCAATAAATGTGGTCGAGGTTAAATTTTCCTCACATTTTCAACGTCTCTTCGGAAATGAAGAAGAGTCAATGAAATTGAAATAAAAAGTTAGATTTATTTTACATTCACTAATGAAAATCTATTAAATTTGACACAAATAACCAAATAACAGAGAGAATAAATTCAAATACAACAAAAACAGAATTTATATTTAAAATAATTTTTTTTATTAACACCTGCTAGGGTAGGAGAAAATTGTATAGAAAAATAGAATTTAAAAAAATGTCATGTGATTCCGAGTGAAAGACAATATTTCAGCGGTCTCCGTAACTGTCACCGTATTCGCGATAGGGAACTTTCAAATTTCCAAACGAATAGTTGGAAAAAAAATCGATCTCCTTGGTTCAATAGGAGATTTCCTGATACACGCGGCAACTTCCATGAGTTCTTGAAGGATATTCTTTTTTTTTTTCAGACATTTCTGAAGAAAAAACACCGGAAAAGCAACAGAATTGCTACTGAGACGATCTTAGCAAAAAAAACAAAAAAAACAAACATATTCCTGTTGGTCGTGTGTTTTTAGTTAGGCCAGAAGATAAATGAACTTCTTTACATCGACATTGATTTCTTCTTCTTCAGAATCATCAGAAGACTTGTGAGACTTCTGGGTGATCTGAGGCAAGAAACAATTCTAACGTTTCAATAGCTATCTCAACATTCCTCATCACGGAGGTGTACTCGAGATGGTCTCTTCACTAATTTATGAAGGTCCTTAGGCGACATCCCACGCCTCTCTTCCCATATAACAAAGACACCTAAAAATAAAAAGAAAAAAATTAAGTCAGTTAGACAACAACAGTTAAAAATAGTTAAAATAAAAACAGATTAGCACAAAGAATTCTTTAAATAAAATAAATTAAATTAAATGGCTGGTGTGTGAAAAGAAAGAAACCGTTGCAGTTTTCTGATTGGCAAGGAAGGTTTTCGCGCCAAAATGACGTCATAACATCGCCATACATGACGAATGATTGCTCCCTACGCTAAAACATGTCTACGGCCCCAAGTGTGTGCGTGTGTAGAAATATTTCAGAAACACCGGTCGAAAATTTAGTTGTAGTAAACGAATTATGATACCTCCATGTTAACGAATGAGATAAACGGGAAACCTTCAGAAACGAAATATAACAAAAAGCTAGCTAGGACATTTTCATTTTAGATATCAAGGGGTGTGGACTGTGTAGCTAAACAAAAAAAAAAAAATTGGAAAAGAAAAAAAAAAAAATGATAGAAATTTGAAAATATTTCTTACCATTTAGTCCGTGGTCAACCTAATTTTCGCTTCTTGCTTCTAAAGTTACATGCCTTTGTTTTTCTTTCAAATACGAAAGAAAAACAGGCTTTTCCTTCTTAGAGTATTTTGTTGACTCGTCGACGATTTTTCTTCTGGGAGGCCTTTTTATCGTCCCTTACAGCAGGGACCAATTCTCGAAGACCTTCCAAGCATTGTCATCCTTTCCTTCGTTCTCTTTCTTGGTGGTTGATGTGCCTTCTCGACCTGGCTCATACATTTATGTTTTCTTCTTTCGTTCGAATGTCTTCTTGACTGAAGGCACTATAAATGGACTCGATAAAAAAAAAAGTTAAAATTAAAAAATATAGGGAGCGGTTATCATATCTATGATGATATAACCCCTGAAAAAAAACGGAACCTTAATATCCTATTTATTATATTTAATTTTAACAGAGAGTGTAAAATAAATTAACTAATTTCCTTAGGACTAAAATAAAATAAGTAAATAAAAGTTACGTACCGGCTTTCGACTGGGTTCAGCAGCGGAATGAGTTCGTTCTTTGGTGGCCGACCTCTTTTCCTGGGTCCTTGTCGAGGGGTGGCCGGAACGGGCTGTTCGGTTTGGATTTCCGGCATCGCCGAAACCAAATCAGATTCGATTACTAAGCCCCCGAACAGCTCCAGTTGGGGGTCAGAATAATGGTCAAGTGTGCTAAGGCTCATGGCCAACGTGTCAGGAAAAAGTTCCTAGGGAAGGATTTCTTTCTTCCTCATTTTATCTTCCACAAAAATTGAGAACCACATGTTTGAAAGAGAAGTCAGGAAGATATTCGTTATCCATGTGGCTATTTCAAGGAATATTTATGAATCGTCTGATCTCGCCCGCAAGCTTTATTTATATAAAGTGGGCGGAGCCAGCAGAAAATAGACCAACCAATAAATTGAACCTAATAACGGGAAGTACATTTTGCCCTTTTCCCCTCCAAATCTTTTCAAAACATCACTATTTCTGTGCAAATGTATCTGCTGAACTCAAATCAGTTTACTTCCATTTTGCGATTAATGCGCGGAAAATGAGTTCCGAAACACAACAAATCGCGGAGTGATCGCTACAAAGGTATGTACAAAAATCATACTGCTCATTTTCGATACCTCAATTTAAATTTAATTTTTAAAAATAAACGTCTTCTTGAGCTTTAGTTTACCTTTAATTGAAAGCCAAGAGATTAAATTCTATGGCAGTTGGAGCCCTTCCTGGTGGATTCAAAGCGACTCGTCTTAGTCGGGGACTGGAATGCCATCCTGGACCCAAAGTTGGATAGAGGGGCGGGGAGGCCGAGGAAGCACGTGATCGTAGCACATGATCGTAAGCTTGGTCAATCTGATCGAGGACTTCGGTCTAGTCGATAGATACCGGGCCGATCACAAAGGGCGGGAGAATGTGGACGTGGACTAATAGTTGGCCTTCACAAGGTGTGCAAGCTCACCGTGATAGAATGTTAGTTCGTGAAGCCGAGCTAGATTTTTTAGATTGTCCCACGTTCCACTGGCTAGGTTACTCGGACCACAAACTCGTTTGTGCCCGAGTAATTACGAAAATAGGGTTAGAGTGGCTGGTTACTGGAAGTTCAACGCGTGTCCTTACTGGACGGGGCGGGACTTCCGGCGCCAGCTAATTAACTTAGTGCAGCGGGCGTTAACTGGGGGAGTCATCGGGAATAAGTGGTGGGAGAACCTTAAGGGTAAATTATGCAGGTCTTTCTCCCTCAGTTCATATTTCGGCTCAAACTAGATAAGGCTGACAAGGTGAAGACACTTAGAGCTAATTACTCCCGGGCGGTGGCTGGTGGGGATCCCTAGAGATAGCCATAGCTAAGGAGGCCATGGACAATTCAGATAGCGATCGTTACATGGGCCAGGTAGTTAGACATAAGTTAAGCAAGATGTCTTCCGAAGCTGTGAACATGGGCGCAGAACTGCGCAAGGAAGAAATTCGCCGCGGAGGCGACCGGTACATTCGAGAGGTTCGCAGCAGGAGAGACACACTCTGCGGTCGAGCCACAGGCGGCAGCAAACGCGAGGCGTTTCGGCGGCATTTCGAGCCTGTTTACCAAGGAGCCTGGTCTCCGTGATGAGGAGTTTCGCAGCTATTTGGCTGACTTCCCCCGGCTGCCAGCTGATGCAGCAGCAGGAAATTACGGAGGGCGAAGTCTACGCGGCGCTGAAGAAGGTCGGCAGTGGCAAATCGCGGATCTCGATGGTTTCTATAGAATTGTACTTGAGGCTGTCGCATCTTTGTCCCCGATTTTGACTGTCGTGTTCAACAACTGGTTCCAGCAGGGATCCATCCCCAACCGGTTCACGGGAGGACAGTCACGCTGTTGAGAAAAGGCAAGGATGTGGGGAGGAGCTAGAGGGTTACCGGCCCATAACTCTGCTAAACACAGAGTTAAAGATTTTGGTCAAGATCTTGCAAATCGTTTGCAATTAGTTATAGTGTCTGGTGGGACCTAGACAGACGACATGAAGGGCCGAACAATTCAGAGCAACCTGCATCTGATACGCACGATCATACAGGGGATAAAAGACGACGACGAAGCAGCGCTGATCCATTTAGATCAGTCCAAGGCGACTGATAGGGTTGACCATCGTTACCTGGCGGCTGTCCTGCAGGCAGCTGGATTCGAAACCAACTTCCGCCGCTGGATTAGCCTCCTGTATCAATCCCCGACGGCTGTGGTTCAGGTGAGCGAAAAGTTGTCGGGCGTTCTGACGCTGTCTAGGTCGGTCCGACAGGGTTGTCCACTGTCGCCCCCGCTACATGCTTTGGCGTTGGAGCCCCTCGTAGCCCCAGCCGTCTAAGGGACAGGGCGTGCAGTCCGGCCCTACGTGGAATCGCTGTCCCTGGTGGTGCTCGAGCCAGGGTTTCCGCGTACGCCGATGACGTCACTAACACCGACTCCCCGTCCTCCCGCAGAGTTATCGAGTGGTACAGAAGGCGGCAGGCGGTACGAACCGGTGACCCAGGGCCACGATTAACCGCATAGCCAGTCGTCCGGCTTGCGGTTAGGCGCCTGGAAAGGTCTACAGCCCTCCGATTTATTTGAACGGACGGCCCGGTGCATTCTTGGAGTGTGGTTCGGGCCCGACCTACAGTTGGAGAAAAATTGGTCTGAAATGCTGGCAAAGGTAGGCGCGTCGGCCAAGACTTGGCAGGAATTTATTCTTAAAGGTAATGGCTGGGCGTGATGTACATACGTCTTTCCACATTATCCTTTATAGCTAATCGTACTTCCACTTTGTAAACGGCATAGGAAGGCGATCGAGAGCGTTTGCTATTCTCCATTTTATGGAGAGGACGCAAACACTATGTCGACAAACGTGTCTGTTACCAACGTCCGTGTCATATGAGTCTGGGAATGCCATATCTGATGGGCCATAAGGTTGCGTCAAGGTTGTTTTTTCTCAGGCGAGCGATTTCCGAAGACTCATTGCTTAGGGGGATAGTGAGGGACATGTTCCCTAGCCTTACTATCACTCCCCCATCTCGAAGCGTTGCCGTAAGCCTCGAGAGCGATCGAGTTTTTCTCCTCGAATGTCTGGCGGCCCTGCGGGTATTCCACGGTCCAGTGACCTTTCACGGCCTAGGAGAGTCTTCTATCGTGGGTTAGTGGAGGGCGTCAAGGATTCATTACGTGATGTGCTGCGCTTGTCGGAGGATGAGTTTCGCTCGTTCTGGTCCGTTCGGGGTGATTATCTCAACCATCTGGTTTTCGCTCACCTGGCGATTAGCTCAGGTCCTTGCCTCTCATCGACAAGGCTTCATATGGGGCCTGGCGGATTTGCCAGATTGTGAACGCTACAGCACGGCTTGGAAGAAACGGCTTCTTGCCTTCTACCATTGTTCGCACGTTCGCCCTCTGCTCTGGGACCGGGTCAGCGAGTTGACTGCTCGTATCGCGCCGCGGGGAGCTTGTGCTCATTGATCGTGCATTCGCCTGTGATAATGTGTCGCCCCCGTTCTCTGGGATGAAGCGTATGGTGTTTCTGTCGCTGCTAGCCACGGCTCGAATGGTGATTTGGACGACGCGAATGGAGAGTCTTGCGAGGTCAGCGTCTTTCATCAGGATCTGATCTGTTATTTTTGAGCTGACGCTCAAAATAAAGATTGAGCTTGATTGGAAACGTTCTTCGACAGACTTCAAGCAAAAGGTGGGTAAATGTGGCGAGCCTGGTTCGCTTGAACGGGGCTAATCTTGATTTTCTCTTTTAGATCTGCTGGTTACATCGGGGTGGATTCCTCTGGAACCCTCCCCTGGTTAAGCTAGTTGTCTTTTGTGTACCTAGTTAAAGTGAATGAATGGGTTCCTGGCCTGGTACCCGGCTTTCTCTTTTGTTATGATCCATGTCGAGATTCCCAACCTCCCCAGTTTGTTTTGGTCTCCTTTTATCTCGGCTGGTTCAGCCTTTTCTTGTCCCATTCCGCTAATTTTTGACCCCCCTCCCCCGCTCCCTTAGCGAGTGTGCTTCTTGATTTCGCCATTTGGCGAAATACAGCAGCCACTCGGCTTTTTCTGGGATGGACAGTTCTTCTTACTAACATTGAATATTATTTTAGTTTAAAATTTGTTGTATTTTTAGTTTATTTTTGGGTTCATCCCCCTCCCATCATTTCATTTTTCATTAAATATTTTATAATATTGTACATGTATTGTACACTTATTTTTATATTGTACATAAATACATTTTTATTGTCATGGGTTAATTTCCCCACTTTTTAGGTGTCCTTGTAAGTTTCTGGCATTGTGATTATGAAGGAACGGGAGTAGATGGATGCTTCTTTTTTGGTGACTGAGCAAATTGTAACGAATGAATGGGTCGTGATAGTGTTTAGCTAGGTATAGGATAGTTAGCGAGAACCAACCTCCTCCCCTCCCCTCTTAGGCCTTGTGCCATAATTTTTATATTTTACAAAATAAATAGTGAAGAGAATCTTGATAAGCTAGTGAAGGTATTTTTAAATATTCAAATGCATGAAAGTAAAAGTAAAAAAAATACCTTAAACGTAATAAAAATAGACTTTTCCCGTCAAAATATTTCTGTTATTATCAAAGAGAAAAGATTAAAGTATTTTTTAATTATTTAAAAATATTTTTTTAATCTTTTTTAACACGTTAAATTTTGATTTTTAGTTAATTGCTTTATTTATTTATTTATTTATTTTAATTTTCTTACCGTTTTGATATTAAAATTTTGGGTGCTTGTTAATCCCTTCACCTTTTCAATATTTTGTGTCTACTGTTTAATTGTACTGTTCATAATTAATAGCACTTTTTTATTTATTCCGATTTTAAAATTTATTAAGAAGCGAAAGAAAGAGTACAAAAAAGGCTGGAGAGAGTGATAACGATTCATTTGCATCTACACTATTAATTGGCACTGACTAAATTATTTCTTTATTTTAACTTATTTAAAAATTTAAACAAAAAAATAAAAATGTAACGATCAAACAATTAACGTTATTTATGTTAAAGATAGAAAAGTATTGCCAGTGGTCAGGAAGAAAAACATTACTGACCTATATGCACGGATATGTCACAAGTTTAGGATGGCTGAAAGTTACCTGCTTCTATAGCCCCGCAAATTCGGCCTTGTGCCACAAAAATTATTAAACGAAAAACACTACAAAAAGGCTGGAGGAAATTGATAACGTTCATTGCATCTACACTATTGAGTGGCAGTGACAAAATTTTTTCTTTTTAACTTCCGTACAAAAATTAATCTAACATTTGTAAAAAACGAAAAACAAATGCTTAAACAAAATAAAAAAAAATGTAAATGGCCGCAAAATTGAAAAATAAAATTGAAAAATTTTAGATTCTAATCAGTATAATTTATTTGTTTAATATACACCAGAGTATTTTGTTTACTGGAAATAGTAAAATTTAATCATTTTACTTTCCTTTAAAATATATATAATAAAACCTTCAAAATTTTTTTATTTTTAAAAGCTTAATTTCAAATTAGTTTACGAAAATGACTGGAGGTACATTTCGCAAAGGCAGAGAAAATTTGTTAAAAACATTTAGGCAATTATGCCTTTTAGTTGGTTCAGTATTTAATTGTTAATTTTCTTTAAAGAATTCCCAATAATAAAAGTTTATATAATCTAAACTTAATTCTTCTTGGCCATCAAATGCAATGCATTTGCAAATAATCTTCGATTTAAAGATTTGATAAATTAAGTGAAGACTTCTCCAATTTAATCTTGATTAAAATATTCCTGATGACAAACATCCCCAAAAGTGGTTTCGAGGCTGTTTGGGTGGAGTGAACCGAAAGGGTTAAAAAAAGTTTTATTTTTTCAATTTTCAGAATATCATTTTAAAATTGAATGTAATCACATTCATTAAGTAAAAATGACACCCTATCTATGTAATCTGCTGTTTGAATTGACAGCCTACAATTTCAAATTAGTCTTCTTACTTATCAATTATATTTTCAATAGTTTCGAAAAATCATTTCGTTTATCGATTAACACATTCAAATTTCGAGTAAGAGGCATTTTTATACTATTTTCTGTTTTAAAACTAATCGTAAATTGACAGAAAGATTTTTTATTAATGAATAACGACTAAAGATATTAAAAGTTTATTTTGAAAGATTATTTCTGTCCGAAGAGGAAAATTGTTTAAAAAATTATAGTAATTTACAACCCAAAACGAGATTAAAATGAAAAGCTAAGGGGAGATAACTCAGTATCTATTTTTGCTAGACAAAAATTTACCAGTTCTCTCCTTTATTGCATCTTTACGTATTTTTAATAAACAAATTAAGTAAATAATATAATATAATAATTAGGCTTGGAATTTCTAAAAATATTTAATGTGAACCCATAATACCGATTACTTCAAGTATTTTATTCAAGCAGATTATTAGAATTTTTGATATGTAAAAATATCACTTTTTAGAGAAGAAGAAAAAATAGATTGGCCTTCGTATTTATGAAGTGTGATTAATGAAATTAAGAAAACTTACGACGAGAAATACACATAAATATGAATTTTATTTGTGAATCCAAGTAAAATTCTTGGCCTTCTACGTTAGTGTTTGAATAAAAAAAAAAAAAACTATACTAAATACTACAAATGAAAGAAAATAGTGGAGAACAATGATCGCCAACGTCAGACAGAACACGGCACAAAGAAGAAGAGATCGAAATTATTTTAAAGAGTTAAAAATCTTAGGCTTTACAAACTGAGTTTTCAAAACTGTGAGATCATTTCAAATTTGAAAAATTGGCGCCAATTTATAATACTTTAAGCCAAGGAAGAAACAAGGAAAATATTATCTCTAACTGTATAAATTTATATGGTAAATAGGGAGGCATTTTAGCTTCGTCATGGTGCAAAGCTATAAAGACAAGGTTTCACTTAAATCTCTCTATAGAGTAGCAATGACGTCGACTTGGGCTAGTTCACTAGCCTTTTTTCTAGACAAGGCATCTCTTATCTTAATCTGTCTTATATATATATATATATATATAGATAGATAGATAGATATACTGATAGATAGATATTTTTCTACACCTAAATTTAAATTTTAATTTTAAAAATAAATAACTTATCTTCAAGCTTTAAAATTAGCTTTAATTGAAAGCCAGGAGATTAAATTTTAATTCGAAAAAAATACACTGGTATTTTTTAAACTAAGTATATTGATTTTAATCAATTTTTATTGAAATCGGACAAATTCAAGTTAAATTTCCCACCATTTTTGATTGATCGACACATTCTGTAAACACTATGTAAACAGTCGCCAAATTTTCTGTGTTTAAAAATCTTGCAAAACTAAAATATACCTCGCTGACACGTCATTTAAGTCAATTTTTAAAATTGAAACTTACCTTTATCTGTTTTCAATCAAGTCATAATTCCTTTCTGCCAAGAAATTTACAATAAAAACAACCTACCTAAAAACTACGGTAGCTACCTGTCATCACAACGATTACGTAATGCAGAGGTTTTAAAGAATTTGTAGGAGTCAGACGGAAAGTATGGCGACAATACGAATAAAAAAAACTTAACATTTTAATTTTTTTTTTTTTTGGTTTTTAACTAAATAGTAAAATTTAGAATAATAATTTCAGCAATTATATAATATTTAATGAATGTTAGTTTAGATTTATAGCCAGATATTTGAATATGCTTTCTGAATAAAAATTTAAAAAATTTAAATTTCTTTAAAAATAACTTTAATTTAATAAAATGAAATTAAAATAACCAAACAAAGTTATTCCATGTTATTTACTAACATTTTTATGTATATTTCATATCATTAATTTATCACTAGTTTGAAGGCCGGGTAAAAATATCGAATTTAATTTTTATAGTACTGTAGATGTAATTATGGAAACATGTTATGACTCCTATGGAACATCGTACTTACTCAAAAATCGAACGTAAATGAACATATTTACTTTTACACAAATTTTTTTTATTTAATTAATTTTAAATATTTGGGTAAAACGATTTTTATTAAACTTTTCAATTTTAGATAGACAATATGTTAATCAGCTCTTAACTAAAAAGTCTACTCGTCAATTCTTTGAAATTTTTAAAAAATATTTTTAAAAGCTTATACATTATTAAATTATTTAATAATAAAATTTTAAAAAATGAAAACAATTTTTTTAAAATTTTATTATTAATTGATAAAATTTTTTTTTTTTTTTTTTTAGTATAATGTCCTTAATAGTTATTATTTATTCCAGTAATTAAAAGATTATCAAATTTAATTATATCAGAGTTTTATTGCATTTTTATTTTACTCTTCGGAGAAGGTTTTCGGATAGTGATAGCAAACTTAAGATGAAAAAAATAGATGATTTTATATTCCAGAATGAGTCCCTGCGTTGAACTAATAAAAAAAAAAGTTTGACAACTGCGGAAAGTTTAACATTTCATGGATTTACGTGAAGTGGGGGTAACAGAGTAAAAAAAAAAAAAAATTATCAAAATTTAAAAAAAAAAATTTCAAAAGTAATTTCATTCATTTGTGAATGAATACTGAAAGTTTATTAAAATCCAACAATTATTTGATTTTTGAGAGAATTCCCAAATTAATGTGTTTTTAACCTAAAAAAAGTGGCAAATGCAATCATTTGGTGTCAGAAATTAAAACGTTTCTTAGCCGACAAATCAATCAAAACTTTTCAAAACAAAACATTTTGGCAGAAATTTCGAAAATGTTAGAAAGTTAAATTTTTTAAATAATTAAAACTACTTTGAAAGTCTTTCCTCTTAAAAATAATATAAACATTTTGAGGGAAAAAGTTTGTTTTTTCTGTTTGGGATCCTTTTTTAATCATACTATGCTGTTTTTGGGTTTTTTTCAATGACGTAATGGAGGTACATATATCAGATAGATAGAAAGAATTGACGAAGAGAATGAAAAGAGTAGCTAGTTAGCGAGCTAACCAGTATTTACAAGCGCAAATACCTAGATACGTCTATTTTAATCATGCTTCTCTCGATAAGAGGAGGAATAAAATGTAATTTTACTGCATAGACTTGTTAACCATTTTAACAATTAGATGCGTAGAGATACAATGACAAGAGAGAGAGAGTAAGAAGAGCGTGAAAGATAATGAGAATTAGTGAGAGGAAAAAGAAAGTGTGTCGGGAGGAGAAGAAATCCGAACCAGTAATAAAAAATAATATTTGCCGCTCTTCGAACGAAAGTAATGGAGAAAGGCTACAAACGGAAAGCAGAACGCATTAAATAAAAGGCGGAGACGACAAGAGCAGAAAGTGGGAGGAATAAGTTAGCAGTCGTGAAAATAGTCAGGGCTTGCTTCCGACCTGAGGTAGTGGCGTCTTTCCGACTGCCGCCCATTGGTCCGTGTTCAATTTCAGGTCAACGCCAAGATAATAAAAATTGATTTTCACAAATACTTACCTCAGAATTTAGAAATATATATTTTT
The DNA here is from genome assembly GCA_037127315.1 of Ascarosepion bandense. Taxonomy (NCBI): domain Eukaryota; kingdom Metazoa; phylum Mollusca; class Cephalopoda; order Sepiida; family Sepiidae; genus Ascarosepion; species Ascarosepion bandense. Next base: position 39,599 of record JBBBDQ010011381.1, read on the forward strand.
ATCTTTTTTTTTGTTTTTGCTTACAAAAGCAACGTCATCTTTCTTCGTTATTCGCAGCACAAATCAAATCAGAATTAAAGAAAATAAAACTTCTAACATTAATAGATCTGGCATCCCTTTGGAAGTAACGAAATACTTTTATAAAAATAGAAAGAAAACCTTAGGCACTCTTTCAAATTAACGAAATCTAATTCATTTCACCTTATTTATTTATTTTTTGATGTCTGGTACTCAGACATGTTTATTAAATATTCATGGCAAAACTCAAATAGCAGTACAACTTTTTTAGGCATTTAATAACACTTTAAATTTACAGTATTTTACATTGTTCGGAGTGTTGTCCATATCTTTATTGTCATATTCACAACGTTTCGGCTGTTGTTAACTCCAACCTTCTTCAGGTGCTTGGAACTTCGAACTAAACACTTTATTTCGATCATAATTCCAAGTATCCGAGGAAAACTGAAGCATATAACGGCCGAAACGTCAAATAAAAGTGAGGAAATTCTCTAGTGCTACTTTTACACCCCATTGGTGGGTGACTTGTAGATGACAGTCATAAACCAATGATTATTCACAATGAAGGACCTGTAGATGATATGAATGAAGTTAGAGTTTTTGATGTAGCCTAAGGACTTTCTAATGTCTGCGTTGATAGTAGTTCGAATCCATGTAAATAATGAACATCATAATGCTACCATTAATTCCCTTATGTCGAACAAGAAAATCATCAAGACAATTGTAGGCGTCCTAAAAATGTTTTAATGATAAAAATCAAATTGGTATGGATTTAAAAGATTGAGATTGTTGTACACACACACACACACACACATATATATATATATATATATATATATATATCATTGGAGTAGGTAGAATACAACTATCGCTCGGTTCATACTCCACCCACGTCTATTGAACAGGTAGAAGAGGCTCTCCCGTGTTCCCTGTTTAGGATGTGGTTTCCGGCTTTCTCTTTTCCAATCTTTTCACTCCTACGTAACCCCCTGCACATCAGTGGCATTACCACCTTGCTCGGGGTGATATATATAAAAAAAAAATAAATAAATAAGGAACTCGAAATTTTAAAATTATTTTTTCAAAAATTACTTTCATTAGATAATATGTTTTTTTTGTTTTTTTTATAATTAAAAAGTATATTTGTTTATAACAACCGGCGTGAATATTCGAGAAATCGTGTCAGGAAAATTTGCGTCCACCGGCAGAAAGCGAACCTCCGTCCCTTAAGGAAAACCGCCAATTAACAAGATTTTTCGATTATTATATTGGTAGATGATCATCCAAAGATCGCTCAATATCTATTTTTTGCTAGATACAAATTTACCAGTTCTCTCTTTTCTTGCATCTTTAGAAGTATTTTAATAAACAAATTAAAAATTAAATTAAATAAAATAATATAATAATTAGGCTAGGAATTTCTAAAAATATTTAATGTGAACCCATAATACCGATTACTTCAAAAGTATTTTATTCAAATGCTTATTAAATTTTATTTATGTAAAAATGTCACTTTTAGAAAGAAGAAAAATACAGTTGGCCTTCTTATGAAGTGCTGATTAACGAAATTATGAAAAACTTAAATACACATAAATATGAATTTACGACATGAATCCAAGTAAAATTCTTGTTGGCCTTCTACGTTGGTGTTTGAATGAATAATATCTGGGCGAAGATCAGAAAAAAAAAAACCCCAGTTGTTGCATCCGTAGGGGAAAGAATTGTGCAGTTTGGTAACATTTGAGTATTCATGTTAGATAAATAGAGAAAAGTATTGTCGGTGGTCGGGAAGTAAAACATTACCGACCTAATTTACTGTAGATTTGTAACGAGTCTAATAGAATTTAAAATAGCAACTAAAAATTACACATGTATAGCCTCGAAAATGGAAAATGAAATGGCGGGTTGATGATGTTCTTGTGGGTATCTCCACCAAATCGGTAAAAAAATAACACAGTATGAATGAAAGCTGCCCCAAACTTAATAAACAGGTGAAGATGCTCGTCCCTTGTTTCTGTTTAGGTTGTGTGGTTTCAGTTTTCTCTTTTTCAATCTTTTCACTCTTTTTATTTTTATTGTTTATTCTTTTTAATTGGAGTAGATAGACTAAACTATCGCCAGTTCCCACTCCACCCAAGTCTATTGAACAGGTGAAGGTGCTCAACCCTTGTTCCTGTTTGGGATTTGTGGTTTTCAGTTTTTTTTCTCTTTGCCAATCTTTCATTCTTTTTATTTTTATTGTTTATTCTTTTTAATTGGAGTAGATAGACTAAACTATCGCCCGGTTCACACTCCACCCACGTCTATTGAACAGGTGAAGATGCTCAACCTTGTTTCCTGTTTAGGTTGTGGTTTCCGAGTTTTTCTCTTTTCCCGTCTTTTCTCTTACGTAGCCCCCTGCGCATCAGTGGCGTTTTCGCCATGCTTGAAGGTGATATGATTAAAAAAAATAAAAATAAACAAGCTTTCTCCATCAATGTTTCTGTTATTATCAAGAGGAAAGATCAAATTATTTTCTAATTATTTAAAAAATATTTTCTTAATCTCTTCCTAACCCATTAGAAATTTTGTTAAAAATCTGGTTTTGATTTGAATTAGCTGGTTACCAAATTGTTAGGAGAGTTTACAATGGAAAAGGTAACATTACGTAACTGCTTTTTTATAACTTGATAACATCAATTTTGCAGCTGATTTAAAAAATGATCTTGATATCATATATTCTCAACTTGGTAACTATTTACTCTTGTAAATCTGATAGATTTGATAGATTCAAATTGGCAACTAATTTTAAGAATGACCTTCTTGATATCAACAGATCTCAGCTCAGTGTCTTTTTACTCCTGTGTTAATAGTCAATCTGATTTGATAAAGTGAGATTAGCAGCTGATTTGATATCCTCAGTTCTCGAAATTGGTATCTATTTATTCCTGTCTTAATTGGTAAGTTCGAGTTCAAATCGGCAACTGTGATAAAAATGATCTTCTTCGCATAGTCAATTTAAAAAAGTTAAATTTGGCAGCTGATTTCAAAAATGAACTTTTGATGTTCTCAATTCTCAACATGGTATCTATTTACTCCTGTCCTAATTGGTAAGTTCAAATTGGCAACTGGGATATGGCCTTCTTATTCATGATCAATTTGCAACTCTCTATGTATTTACTCCTGCCTTATTTGGAAAACTGATCAATTCTCAACTTGCTGTCTATTTATTCCTATCATAATTGTAAATCTGATCGATATAATGAGTTTAAATTGGCAGTGGATTTAAAAGAAAATGAGCTAGATATCATCAATTCTCAACTCAGTATTTATTTACTCCCGTCTTAGTAGTAAATCTGATCAATTAAACAGGATCAAATTGGCTGCTGAATTCAAGAATGAACTTGATATCATCAATTCTCAACACAGTTCCTATTTTACTCCTGTCTTAATATTAAAAGCTGATCGATTTGATGTCAAATTGGCAGTTGATTTTTAAAAAATGACCTTTTTGATATCATCAGTTCTGAAGAGAAATATCTATTTACTCCTGTTTTAGAGTAAATCTGATTGATTTCATAAGATCAAAACGGAAGCTGTTTTAAAAAATGACCTACATGATAGCCTTAACAATTAATTTGATAGATTTGACAAAGTCAAACTGACAGCAGATTTCAAAAACAACTTTCTTGATATCATCAATTCTCAGTTCTATATCTCTTTACTCCTTTGTTAAAAGTAAATCTGATTGACTTGATAAGGTCATTTTGGTCTTGACTTAAAACATTGCAACATTTGCTTAATATCATCAATTCTCAAATCAGTATGTGTATTTACTCCTATTTTATAATAAATCTGAATGATTTGATAGAGTCAAATTGGAAGCTTAATTAAAAAAATAACTCTTGATATCAAAAATTCTAAACTTGGTATCAATTTACTCCTTTCTTAAACGGAAATCTGGTCAATTCAATAGTCATATTGGCAGCTGATTTCCAAATTGTATTCTTCATATCAATTCTCAATGTATGCATTTACGCCTGAATTAAAAGCTGATCTGATTGATTTGATAGGAGCAAATTAGCATCTGTTTTAAAGTGACCTTCTTGATAGCAACATTGCTCAAATCAGTGACTATTTACTCCTGTCTTAATAGTAAGTCTGATCAATTTGATCTATCAAATTATCAGCTGATTTCAAAAAATGATCTTGCTGTCATCAGTTCACACCTCTGTATTTATCTATACTCTGTTTTAACAGTAAATCTTCTTGATTTGATAAGAAGAAATTGGCGGCTGATTTCCAAAATGACTTTTTTGCTATCGTCAGTACTCAACTCAGTGCCTATTCAATTAATAATAATTCTGATTGATTTGATAAGATCACAGTAGCTGTTTTCCAAAAGTTACCTATTTGATATCATCAGTGCTCAACACAGTGTTTATTTACATGTAATTTTAATAATAAAACTGACCAATTTGATTATATTATATTGACAGCTGATTTTAAGATGACTTTCTTGATATCATCAGTTGACAACTCAGGAACTGTTTACTGTCTTAATAGTAAATACGTTTGATTTGATGAGAGAAAATTGGAGTTGATATCAAAAATGCTCTTTTTGATATCGTCAATTTTCAACATGGTAACTATTTACTCCTTTGTTAAAAGTAAATCTGATTGACTTGATAAAGTCAAATTGGCAGCTGATTTTAAAAAAATCACTCTATTGATATAAATTCTCAACTTGATATTAATTTACTCCTGACTTAATTGGTAATCTCATGGACAAGATAAGCTCTAATTAGCAGCTAATTTTATAAATAGACTTCTTGATATCATCAGTTGTCAACTCGGTTTGTATTTTCTCCGGTACTAATAGTAAATCTGATAGATTCGATGAGGTCAAATTGGCAACTGATTTCAAAAATGATGTCAAAAAATTTTCATCAAAGTGAGAGAAGCAATACAAATAAAACAAAAAACAACCACAAGACAAAAAATCCCAAAAAGCAAAAAAACAATTTGGCAGCACATTTGACATTAGATAAAAAAAAAATGCAAAACTTTCATATTTTTACTCTTAGGTGCAAAATAAAAGAGTGAATTTTAATTTTTTTACCAATACATGCAATAAATGTGTTTACGGTTCAAAATTTGCCTCACAGTTTAATGAAACCTCCCTAATGTCTGTTAGGCACCAAGAAAAACCAATAAATTTAATGAAACCTCCCTAATGTCTGTTAGGCACCAAGAAAAACCCAATAAAATTGAAATAGTTAAAGAAGTAGTATTCAAGTTAAGAGGAATTTTAATTCGCCTCTAAAATTCATTTAATTCAATACAAATGATGACAGGACAGGCAAATAAAGCAGAGGAGATTTTGGACGTTTTTAAGCTTCGTCCATTTCTTGATGAAGCAGAACATTGAAATGAAAATGAAAGTGCTATGGGGAATTAAAAAATGAAACTTTTAAAATTCATCACTTCAGTTATATTATTCACTGAATGACCAAATGTTACTTGTAGGACAAGACTCCATTACTGAGATTCTCTCTCTATACATATATCTATACATATCATTATGAATTAATTGTACATTGCAACATGTAAATTTCTATGTTTCGAGATAGATTCTCTTCATCAGGCAATGCTTGATAATGGTTGTACAGATGATTTACATTTAAATACAAAAACCTTCAGTTTATGTTTCTTTTCAACTAATCAGAGTGAAGACTCATTTTGGAATTTGGCCCCAAGGAATACATACTTTTTCTCTTTTTTCTGTCTACTTATCTTTTCTTTCTTCTTTTCCTCCTTTATGGTCAAGATGTCAACTTGCCTTTGGCAATCTTATCACTTTACTTTTTCATTTTTGCTTAGTTTTGTCTTTGATGTGATATGCCCATTTAGTACCTTGAGCTGTCCTTTTCATTTTCTTATCATTTTGGTCTCCTAGTTGTAATTTTCTCGAAATCTTTGATTTATAAGTAAAAATATTTTTAACTTAATTTCTGCTATCCTTATACCATATTTCTAATATATATTTATTTTTTGTAAAGCTTTTTTTATAAATAGAATTTTTTTTTATATATAAATAATTTTATGTTTTAATTTATTTTATTTTTTGATAGTTTGTCAGTAATTATTTTCCTTAAGCCTTTGTTGATTATATGCATGTTATTTCATTTAGATTTTATCCATTTTCTAATGTGAATATTTTGCAATGTCTACATATGACATTTATCTCATTGCGTTTATTTAATAGATTTTTATTCTCAAGTGATTTAATAGTATATAGTTTTTTGTATAAACATAATGAACTTTTAGAATTTTCCACTTTAATGTGGGTGTTGTTTTTGTTTCCTTTAGATACCAATGATATTTTGATAGGAATGTTCTATTTTGTATTTGTAATTATTAAATGAAGAGGTGTGCTGGTAAATGCACTGTTTTAGAGTATTCTTAGTACTACTATAAATTTATATTAAGCTCTATAATATTCATTATATTGAGCACTGTTCATAATAAAATAAATGCACGGCACTCAAATAGTTAAACCTTGAGTCCTCTTCACCTGGAATTTTATATATATATATATATAGAGAGAGAGAGAGATTTGCTCAATATTTATCTTTTCTGTTATAACAAAGATTATTCTTATCCAACATCTCAGCACAATATTTCAGTTGCTTCTATATTCACAATAGAGAACTTTTGTATTTTCAGACAAATAGTTTTAAAAAAAGTTAATCTCTGCTGGTCCAATGAATTTCCTTGGACACTCCAGCTTGATGTTCTCTTCACAATCATCAGAGGACTAAGACTTCTGATTGATCTCTGAGATGATTTAGTGATCGAATCCTTCCATCAATTTTCTCATTTCCTATATTTTCTTGATATTGATTTCTCACAACTTTGTGAAGGTCCTTAGCAGACATCCCACACCTCTCTTTCCAGACAACCAGAACTCCTAAAATTAAACATAAAAGTTTAGTTAAACATCAAATTTCAAAGAAATTTTAAAAAAACCATCATGATACGAGTACAGAACATTTGAACAGAAAGTTATTTTCTTCATTTTTCTGATTTGTTTCATGCAAAATAGTAGACGATTGCAACTTTGCTAGTCCTCAGCGTAGATGATATGATGTGTTATATTGGAATGATGCTGTGTCAAAATTAGTGTTTTTCAGTAGTTTATTGGTAGAAAGTAATGAAAAATTTGAATGTATTGATCGACAAACAAAAAAATACTATCAAATTCCAAATTATTGAAAATTATATTGATAGAAGACTAATTTGAAATTGTAGGCTGTCAATTCAAGCAGCAGATTACATAGATAAGGTGTCATTTTTACTTACTGTGATTACATTCAATTTTTTAAAAAATGATATTCTGAAATTGAAAAAAAAATAAAATAACTTTTTTAATATTCCGGTTCCTCCCACCCAAACAGCCTCGAAACCACTTTTGAGGATGTTTGTCATCAGAAGAATATTTTAATCAAGATTAAATTGGAGAAGTCTTCACTTAATTTGTCAAATCTTTAAATCGAAGATTCTTTTCAGAAAATGCATTGAATTTGATGGCCAAGAAAATTAAATTTAGATTATATAAATTTTCATTAATTGGGAATACTTGAAACAAAATTAGCAATTAAATACTGAACCAAATAAAAGGCATAATAATTTCGGTTTTGAACTAAACCAGGGTATTTTGCTTACTGTAATTAGTAGATGTAATCTATTGGCTTTCAATTAAAGCTAAAATTAAAGCTTCAAGAAAACATTTTTCTTTAAAAATTAAATTTAAATTGAGGGATCGAAAATGAGCAGTGATTTAATTGGCGGTACCTATCTTAATGTGAATAACATAATTCCTTTCCCCTACAGATGCAACAACTGAGTTATTTTTATCGATATTTGCCTATATGTTAATTATTCGAATACCGAAATTAGTGAACGGGAATTGTCCTTACATTCACAAATGAAATTCATATTTTATGAGTATTTCTCGTCAAAAGTTTTAATAATTTTTAGTTAATCAACCCTTCATAAATACGAACGGCGATCTTTCTATTTACATGGTAAATAAATACGAACGGCGATCCTTTATACTTTTAGGTACCTCCACTGGAGTCCATTTTTTCACTTAAAATTAAATTGAAATTTTAAAAATAAATAAGTTTATCTTCAAGCTTTAAAATTAGCACAATTGACAGCCAAGAGATTAAATTTAATAATTCTAGTAAACAAAACATACTGGTGTAATTTTTAACCTAAATTATATTGATTTAAATCTAAAATTTTAATTTTTTAAAAATATACCGCCATTTCTGATTGAATGACTCATTAATTAAACAGTAGCCTAATTTCTGTTTTTAAAAATCTTGAAAAAAATTAAAAAAACGCGCTGACAGGTGTAAAAGTCAAATTTTAATATTAAAACTTACCTTTATCTATTTTCAATCAATTAATAATTGCTTACTGCCAGAAATTTACAACAAAAAAAACAAAATTAATTACGGTAGTCCTTTTTTTTTGTTATGTAACTCATAGAGGTGTCGAAAGATGACAGCTACCGGATGTTGATAGATACGCAGTGTATGGTGACCAATCGTGCTAAAAATTAAATTTTTTTTTTTTTGGTTTTTAACAAATAGTGAAATTTAAAAATTAACAATTTCGACACTTATATATTTTATAGAATTTTAGTTTGAATTTATAGCCAGACATTTGAATATGCTTTCTGAATAAATAAAAATTTTAAAAATTTAAATTTCTTTTAAAATAATTGTAATTTAATAAGAAACAATGAGATTTAAAACAAATTTATTTTGGTAAGTGTAAATAAAATGTAACCAGACTTTTCATTGTCGTTTGGTTTTGTCCATTTTAAAAAAAAATTGAAAGAACATGTAAGTGGGGGGAGGGGGAAGAAAGAAAAATTCCCCAAATTTAATAGAAAAATTGTCACAATCTTAAATTATTCTGAATTTTTTGAAATGAATGCCTTTTCATTTTTTTTTAAATTTAGGTATAGCAAAATCAGAAGACTTACTTGTTAATTATTTTTTTTTCGTGAGGGGTATTTTTTAGACAAAAGTGCGAACAAATGTTTGACAAGTTTGTCTAAAAATCTCAAAAAAAAAAATCAAGTAGAAATTTTTATAATGGTTAGTTAGGTAATTCCCAAACGTATAAAAGTTACCATTGATGATAATTCTTCAAATTTAATTAAAACAAACTTTTATCGTGAATATTTTTTGAAGTTCAGTTATGAAAATGTTTTTTATTTTCTTGAACTGTACTGTAGTGTTCAATACATATCTTTTTTTTAATTATCATAGATTACTTAATGCACCTACGGTCACGAATTAATTCAAAAATTAAAAAGATTTTAAAATAAAAAGATACTTTTAAATGTTGATGGAATTACTTGCAAACAGGCTGTTAAATTTTAGAAAACGTAAGATTGAAATTGCGTTATGTTTGCCAAGGCAACACTAGCATATAGAATCATTTTGACCCATATGGAACACCGTACTTTATAAGATTTGAACATCGTACTTTATAACTTTAGACGTATTTGCACAAATAATTAATTCATTTTTTTCTGTTTAAACATATTTTGAATATTTTTATTAATTTTTTTTTGGTTTTATAGACAGTATAATCATCAATTCTTAACTAAAGAAAAAAACAGATACAGTTCTTTAAAAAAATTTTTAAAATATTTTTAAAACTTTATACATTATTTATAATAAAAAAAAATAAAAAAATGAAAACAATTCTTTTATAATTTTATTAGTAATCAAAAAATTTTTTTCAGACTATAATGTCCTTAATTTTTATTATTTATTCCCAGCAATTAAAATCTTATCAAATTAAATTTTATGCAAAATTTTATTGCATTTTATATTTCTATTCGGAGCAGATTTTGGTATCGTGTTTCATAATTTTAAATTAAAAAAATACATGATTTATATTTCCCGATGAGTTCTGCGTTTAACTAATAAAACAAAAAATTCCAGAAAATTAAATTCATTTCATTTATGAATTTACTTGAAGTGAAGGGAAATTAACAGACTTAAAAAAAATTGTTTCATCAAAATTTTAGAAAATTAATAATTTCAAAAATAATTTTATTCATTTGTTAATAGTACTGAAAATTTCATTTCAAAATCCGACAAATATTTGATTTTGCGAGAATTTCACATTAATGTGTTCGGAAACGAAAAAGTGAGTGAAGAAAAAAATGACGTAATCAATTATAACATAGTAATAATATTTTTAACCACGCTAACTCCAAATCAAAAACAAAATTTTCTGACAAAATTTCGAAAATGTTAAAAGGGATTAAAAAATTTTATAAAATAATTAAAATTTACTTTGATCTTTCCTCTTCATATTATAAACGTTTTGGATAAGAAAATTTCCCTTTACTAGAAGTTTTAACCTTTTTAAACTTTTTTTTTATGATGGATTTTGTGACGTAATGGAATTTCTTTATTATATATTTTGAATTTTATTTTGATTTATCGAAAATAAGTAAAGATGCAATAAGAATTGGTTAATTTGTTTTGCAAAAATATATAGAGTTATTCCCCCTTAGCTATTTATTTTAATCTCCTTTTGGGTTGTAAATGACTATTTTTAAAACAATTTCCTCTTCGGACAGAAATAATGCTAAACTAAACTTATGATATATTTATTCGTTATTCATTAGAAAAAATGCCTTTTTCTGTCCATTTACGATTAATTTTAAAACGGAGAAATACAATAAAAGGACTTGTTACTCGAAATTTGAATGTGTTGATCGACAAAGAAAAAAATAAAATGTCTTTTCCAAATTAGACTAATTTGAAATTGGAGAACATTGATTCAAACAGCAGATTAGGGTGTCATTTTTATGTGACTGCTATTAAATTCATTTAAAAAAAATGATATTCTGAAAATTGAAAAAATAAAATAAAATGAACTGTCTTACCTTTCCGATTCCTCACACTGAACAGCGTCGAAACCACTTTTTTGGGGGGGATGTTTGTCATCAGAATATTTTAATCAAGATTAAATTGGAGAGATCTTCCTTAACTTATTAAATCTTTAAATCGAATTATTTCCGCAAATGCATTGCATTTGATGGCCAAGAAGAATTAAATTTAGATTATATAAGCTTTTATTAATTGGAATTCTTTAAACAAAATTAGCAATTAAATACTGAACAAACTAAAAGGCATAATTGCCTCTTAAATGTTTTTAACAAATTTTCTCTGCCTTTGCAGAAATGTACCTCCACTCTTTTTCGTAAACTTTGTAAATTGACTTTTGAAAAATAATGATTTCTTGAAGGTTTTATTATAAGTTTTTAATTGAAAGTTAAATGATTAAATTTCCTATTTCCAGTAAGTAAAATACTCTGGTGTATTTTATGAAATTATATTGATTAGAATATAAAATTTTTCAATTTTTTTTATATTTCAATTTTTCGGTCATTTTTTAGCGATTGTTACATTTTATTTTAACTGTTTGATTATTTTTTGTACGGAAGTTAAAAAGCAGAAACAATTTTGTCACTGCCATTTAACATTATAAATTTAATAAATCGTTATCAATTTCCTCCCACCGTTTTGTAGTGTTTCGTTTCGTTTAATAAATTTTAAAATCGGAATAAAAGTGCTATTAATTATACACAGTAGAATTAAACGGTAGACACAAAATATTGAAAAGGGATTACCAAGCACCTAGAAATTTAATATCAAAATGGTAAAAAAAATAACAGTAATGAATTAAACTTAAGTTTCAATGAATTAGGTTTTATTTAAAGTAAATCTTGATGAGTTTGAGGAAATAAATGGCAGAACTGGGTTTGTAAGGGATTACAGGAGAAAAAGCTACTAGGAAAAGGAAGATGTGGAAGGCCTTGATTGTCTACGTTCTGAAGGGACACGGCACATTGAAGAAGAATAAAATCAATAGTAAGTTAAAAACAAAATTGTATAATTTTTGTATTTTTGTTAAATATTGATTATACAAATTTAATTTTATCAGATAATATATTTTAAAACGTAAACAATACTAATTTCTAGATTACAGCCCTTTCGATCCTGCACACTTTGGAAAATTTTAAGTACGCTCTGGGGTGACACTAAACGAATTACGCGCTTTGGCCATGACAGTTTTCTTATTTTTTAAATACTACTTATGATAACCTATGAATGTTTTTGTTCGTTGGCTATCAGGTTTAAATAAATATTATTTTGCCAATATTTTAAGCAAAATGTAAGAATTATTTTATAAAATCCGGTTAATACTGATATTTACTAATTTGCACTTCAAGTTTATAACTTATCTGTAGAATAAATGACTATTTTTCATTTTTTTAAATTTGTTTCTTTTACTTTTTTTAAATTTATAATAGAAGATCAGTAAATGATGTGACTGTGCTATTTTTTTTACTTTGAATCTTACGAAGGAAGTCATTAATAAGTGCCGTCATAGGGCGGATTTAAAATTAAAATTTTAAATTTTAATTTTAAATTTTTAAATTTTTAATTTTTAATTTTTCTTTTTTATAATTTTTCTGTGTATGTTTGTGTGTGTATGTGTATATTTGTATATATGTGTGTATATATGTATATATGTATGTGTGTATATATGTATTTATGTGTGTAAAAAAAATTTTTTTAGCGATTTAAATACTCTACTTATATTTCCCTCCATAATATTCATTAAATTTTTTATGTATTTTTTATATGTATGTGTGTATGTGTATAATGTATATATGTGTGTGTGTATACATATGTGTGTGTGTACATATATATTGTGCGTGTGGATTTTAGTTTAATAAATTTTTGTGGCACAAGGCCGAATCTGCAGGGCTATAGAAGCAGGTAACTTTCAGCCATTGTCCTAAGCTTGTGACATATCCGTGCAATTAGGTCAGTAATGTTTCTTCTGACCACTGGCAATACTTTTCTCTATTCTTAACATAAATAACGTTAATTGTTTGATCGTTACATTTTTATTTTTTGTTTAAATTTCTTTAAATAAGTTAAAATAAAGAAATACTTTAGTCAGTGCCAATTAATAGTGTAGATGCAATGAATCGTTATCAATTTCCTCCAGCCTTTTTTGTACTCTTTCTTTTCGTTTTTAATAAATTTTAAAATCGGAATAAATAAAAAGTGCTATTAATTATGAACAGTACAATTAAACAGTAGACACAAAATACTGAAAAGTTGAAGGGATTAACAAGCATACAAAATTTTAATATCAAAATGGTAAAGAATTAAAACTTAAGTAAATAAATAAATAAAAGCAATTAACTAAAAATCAAAATTTCTAACGTGTTAACAAAGATTTAAAAATATTTTTAATTAATTAAAAAATACTTTAATCTTTTCTCTTGATAATAGCATAAGAAATATTTTAACGGGAAAAGTTCGTTTTTATTACGTTTAAGGTATTTTTTTTATTTTTACTTTCATGCATTTGAATATTTAAATTCTCTCTCTCTCTCTCTCTCTCTCTCTCTCTCTTTCTCTCTCTCTCTCTCTCTCTCTCTCTCTCTCTTTCTCTTTCTTTCTCTCTTTCTCTTTC